>JACCIY010000187.1:0-69811 GCA_025506505.1 Flaveria sonorensis | reverse complement strand
TTAATAAAATTTGAATATATAGTCCTATACGTGTTTAATTTTATCTACTTTTCATATAAATTGTATAGAATTATGAATAATTCGTGGAGAAATTTTTATGTTTTTTTTCTATGTTTTGATATAAATATTCAACCAAGTCGGGTCAATATTTGATTTTTTTATACTTTTGTGTATATAATGTTTTATATTATTCTAGTTATATCGTTTTGACAATCTTATTTTTTTTATGTTCGATATGATGTTTTACTTCAAAACCAAGTCACACCAACACTCACAATTCCACTAGTATTTATAACAATACCATTAGCTTTCAAGCAAGAGGCCTGCTTCGTGAATAAAAGGGGCGTTAAGCTATTAGTTGGTTCCACATCACTAGCACACCACTTCAGTTGTTTCATCTAGACATCCATGACTAGTGAGTGCAAGACTCACTCATGAATATATACATGGTTTCATTTACACATGTATATATCTTCATTTGTACTCACATAGCATACCATTCAATACATGACCTAATTTATACTCACACTCTGGATGGCTTTATAGGAAAAGAATCGTCTTTTGTGAAATGAACGAATAATTGAAGGTATATCATTATTTCAACTTTCTGTCTGTTGGTACTACTACTTTAAACAATAAAACACATGTTATGTTAGCATAAACCTTAGAAAAAAACTAAAAAAGAGCCAACATGGCAACATGGTGATATTATTTTTTTTTTTATTTGCCACTTAAACAAAAACTAGTTAAAAAGTAAAAAAAAAGCACGTCTTAGAAAAGATGACCAACTACCTCCTACATCTCCGTCTTTTTGGCAACCTTTTAAAGATACTAGGGGTGATTGCTCGGGGTCATTTACATAAAAACTTAAATGAAATATTAAGAATGTCGTAAAGGTACGGTGGAATTTAAGAAAACATATGTTGGAAAATTAATGTTAAAAACACAGATACTCTATTATAAAAAAAAAAGATCACGAAACCCTTCATGTGAGATACCACTCTAACACATTCTGTAGCATACTTCTAAATCTATATCTTCTCTAAACCCTTAATGCGAGATATTAATCCTAACACATTGGTATCATTTACGCTATAAGCTCTTCGGTAAATAAAATCTAGTTAGGTACAGCTTTGTAATAAAAATAAGAAAAATACAAAACACCAAAAGACAATAAAATTGGTATGAGCACATGTCTTGAGGTGACGTGATCCATGCTTATGGTTGTAAGTTGTTCTAGAAGAAATTTTGGACTTTTTATAGAAGAATTTTTGAGAAGACGTCAGACGTGTGATTCATGTTTATTGGTTGTAAGGGATAGATGCATTGGTGTAACTGCATTAAATTTAGTAACTAGTCTTTTCATTATGGATCTAGAAAATAATTTGTGTCGTCCAAAAGTATTGTAGCGACCGTAAGGTAGTCTTTAACTCTTTATGGGAAAACTCTAGTAAAGTATCGCATTGGTGTAGTCGCATTCGAATTTAACTAACAGTCATATTTTATTAATTTACTTTGTTAAACCAAAGATTAATGCGAACTAATCGAAAATCAACAAGAACCAAAACACGTTCAATACGATTTAGTATGATTGTGAAAGAACAATGAACATCAAGAACACCGAATTGATTTGATCGAACTCTCTCAATAGCCGATCTCATCCTTATGCTTTATACGCTTAATCTAATGCTAACTAACAACAAACAACTTAGTTACACTTAAGTGAACTAAGAATACAAAATTGACATTTCTAGTCCCTACACTTATAACCAATTCCACTTCTTGACTTTATCTTCACAAACACACAACAATCTCCACCTTGAAGTAGAAGTCAACCAAACAATTGAGAAATTTAACCCCAGGCAACGACTTTGTACACACATCAGCAACATTATCATTCGTACTAACTCCTGCCATCTATCTCCTTTGAACTAACCATATCTCGAATAAAATGTAGCCCACATTAATGTGCTTTGTTCTTTCATGAAAAACTGCATTCCTAGTTAACTGTACTAGACCTTGGTTGTCACATAACACCACTGCTTAGTCAAACTCAATACCAAGTTCTGCAACAAAACCCTTTAACCACAATGCTCCTTAACAGCCTCAGCCAGCGCCATATATTCAGCCTCCATGGATGACAAAGCCACCACATGCTGCAACGAAGCTCTCCAACTTACAGTATTCCTCAAAACCATGAAAGAGTATCTAGTGATGGATATCCCTCTATCTAGATCTTAGCATAGTCTGAATCAACATAACCAACAATTTCATTCTACCAGACTTGCCATCACCAAAACAAAGACCAACTTGTTGAGTACCATTAAGATATCTCAACACCCATTTAGCAGCTTCCCATGAAGCTTCCCTGGATCAGAAAGAAATCTGCTGATAACACTAACTCCATACTCAATATCAGGCCTAGTGCATACCATCAAATACATAAGATTACTCACCACATTCACATATGGTACCTTGCTCATATACTCTTTCTCTTCCAAAGTTTAAGGAGCCTTCATCATAGACAATCTAAAATGCATAGCTACAGGAATGCTAACAGCCTTACACTTCAACATGTTCTATTTACTCAATACCTTCTTTATATAAGAGAATGAGATAATTTCAAGTGTCTCAAACTTCTGTCCCAAGTGATTTCCATCCCCAGTATTTCTTAGCAGGCCCAAGTTCGTTCATCTCGATTCATTCATCAACATAGCCTTGGGCCTTGATCTCATCCTGATCTTTACATGCCAACAACATGTCATCTACATAAAGCAGTAGTACCCAAATTTACTTGGTATATACTCCTTATAATAGACAGAAGAATCATAGATGTTTCTCATAAATCCATTAGCTAACACATGCTTATCAAACCTTCTATACCATTGTCTTGGAGACTGTTTGAGGCCATATAAAGACCTTTTCAACAGACACACCTTGTCTTCTTGGCCTTGTACTTCATACCCCTCAGGCTGCCTCATATAAACAGTTCTTCAAGGTTTCCATGAAGGAAAGTTGTCTTTACATCGGAGTTGTTCCAATTCAAGATCGAAAATAGCCACTAACGACGATATGACCCCGATTTAAGAATGTTTCACAACAGGACGATAAATTTCATTATAATCTATGCCTGCCTTTTATGTGAAACCTTTTGCAAAGCCTGGCCTTGTATCTTGGCCCCTCCACCCAAGGAATTCCCACCTTAACTTGAAGAGTTTTTCACAACAGGACAATTTTCTTGTGTTTTAAAGCTTCAAAGACCCGACCAAATCAGAAATAGGGAACTCTCTTTCATTTTCAGGTGGGTGGAGATAACACGATTGCTGTAATGAAACAAATGTTTTATTCCACTGTTTAGGTCCCAAGGAAGGCTCTAAAGCTTTGTAGGTAACACACCTCTTCGGTATGTGTTTGGGGCACCCCTATGGTTGAAAACTTCTGCCATGGATCTGGAACCCGATATGAGTTGCCTTGAATTTATTGCCCGGATTAGAATGGATGGCATTCAACAATGATCTACTTGAAATTCACTTGATCATAACCGATAGCTACAAGGTTCCACCTTTAAAGTTTGAACTCCCATGTCTTTTTCTACCATCGCATTAACGTCTTCAAGTTTTATAGTGGCAAATGAATTCTCATTTTTTTTGCTTGTGAGTCAGCTTTAGCTTTCTAGTCAGCTTCTTGACCATCCAAGCCTCCTTGATTCCTACAACATCACTCTTCAATTACAACACTATGGACCTGATTCAGGATGCAATTTCGGCTAATTGGGCAACTACAAGATTAGGGTGAGTGTCGCTGCCTTCGAGGTTACTCCAGCTAGATGGTGCCATCAAAATGTTCCCGGCAATGGAACCAATGATAGATACCGGAAATCTTAAGCTTAGATTAAGGATAAAACAGCCAGATTCGAGATAGGCTAAATCTCCAATTACAAAGGTAAAATCCTAGTTGATAAACAAAACATCGATATCCCCCTCCCTACATCTCTAAAGTACTATAAAAACAAGAAAGAAATGTAAACTGTCCAGGATTAGCTCCTCTAATTCTAGTAACCCACGATTAGCTCCTCTATTTTTGGTGACCCACGATTAGCTCCTCTATCTCAGGTGACCCACGATTAGCTCCTCTATCTCAGGTAAGTGACTAATGCAGTTGACCCTATTTTAGTAATCGACTAGTTGAGTTGACTGATTTGAGGATACGTATCAAATTCACACATCCTTTAAGTTTATTTCTAAATCCACATATTTTATTCACTATGAAACATAAAATTGTTAACCACAAAAGGAAGGACACACATATTCCTACACCTTATGCACTAAAGGTACTTTCAGGATTCCACTTTAAGAAGTTAAATGTTTTTTACATCAATCTTGAAGAAAACACATTTCTTTTTCACCTTCTTAGCCCCGGGTTGTACCTCATTAATGATGATATGTCCATGCATCGAAGATATTCCGACTTCAACCTATGCTCTTTGCTCACATCCACTACCTTCCGTAACACATATGTTACTCTAGAAGCAAGCATCCCATAAAAAAATCTTATGCATGCAATCAATAAGAATAATAGACACATCATTCTTGAAATAATAGATGCTAACTTTAAAGAAAAGAGAGATAAACCGAAACATCAACTCTTATCATATCACTAGACCAAACATGAGTAGGTAGATATTTAATCTATAAGCATAGGCGAAGCTAACCTGGGTCTGGGGGCATCACTCCCCACTTCTATAATTACACAAAAAAATATTACTTTTAAAATTTTTAGTTAAATAATATTTTTTTTTACACATTATCATTACTTTTTCTTCTTTCTTCACTCACAGCAATTTTAAAAAATTATAACATTTTTTCTTTCTTTCACTACTAACTATTTACAACTATTTCATATAATATGAAAAACACGCTCATCTAAAAGAAAAATAAAAAAAACCTACTTTGATCTTCACACTCTATAAAAGGGTAAATAAGCAAGACATGTGCCAACACCACATTACCTCTCATCAAAAAATTTTCGGTTCTATCTCCTATTAACTAATCATATAAATTATTAATAATATATTTAATAAATTTTTTAGATTAAAATAGTTTAAATAAATTAAAATAATCTTTTTTAATATTATTTTTAGAAAAAATTTTGTAAAATATGTAAATTTTCTAACACATCAAACTTTTTAAAAAATACAAATATTTTAAAATTAAATTTTTTTAAAAAGTAAAGTTGTTATAAACAAAAATTTATTAAATTGTGAAAAAGTTTAAAAAATTTTAAAAATAAGATTTATTAAAATCGTTTCTTTATTAAAAACTAAAACAAAAGATTATAAATCAATCAATCTATATTTATAATATCGTTATATAATTAATAATTTTTATTTTATTCGATATTTTATTATTTAAAATATCATTATTTTATTATTTATAATCTTTATTTATACGTAATTCAATCATATGTTATATGATAATATCGTTATATAATTATAAAATTTCATTTTTTGATATTTTATTTATTTAAACGATATAGTTACTAAAATTAATGCTTTAGTAAGCGACTAAATTGGGTACGAAACTATTCTCACATCACTGTATGCGTGTAAATCAACAACTAACTCCCCAAATTTCTTATTTATACCCATCCAATCCCTCATGCATCATCGTCGTCGTCGTCAAACTTCAGTACTTCAGCTACACTGTGATTCATCCACCATTACAATGGCGATCAAAGTGTACGGCTCATTGCTCTCCACCGCAACCTTTCGTGTACTCCTTGTCTCGCCGAGAAAGACCTCGATTTCGAGCTCATCACCGTCGATCTAGCCTCCGGCGAACACAAACGACCTCACATCCTCTCACGAAACGTAAGTTCAACTCATACACTAATTCATCTGTTCACACATGTATACGATTCTTCACCTTCTATCAATTTCATGCGTAAATGTGTGTATAACTGTATATGCAGCCGTTCGGCCAGATTCCAGCGTTCGAAGACGGTGACATCAAACTCTCGGTAATCAAATCACAAATGTCATTACATAACTAGATCATCAATTCCAGATCTGTTAGTTGCAACTTATAACCTCTATATAAAACGATTAACTAAATCTGTAGTGCTATTGCAGAATCAAGGGCGATTACACGTTACCTATCGCAAACATACGCCGGTAAAGGTACAGATCGATAAACTCCGATCCGGCAAAGCCGCTGTTGAATCGGTGTGGATGGAGGTGGAGTCTCAGAAGTTTGAACTGGTGACGACGAAGTTAGGTTGGGAGCTGTGTATGAAGCGGTTTTTGTTCGGACAAAACGCCGATGAGGCGGGGTGAGGGCGGAGGAGAAGGTGTGGAGCGTGTGCTGATGTGTATGAAGCACGGTTGTCGGAGAGCAAGTATTTGGGCGGAGATAGGTACTCTTTGGCGGATCTGCACCACGCGCCGATGGTGAAGTTTCTCATGGGGACGGAGATGAAGAAGGTGTTCCACGCGCGGCCGTGCGTCGGCGCGTGGGTGGCGGAGGTGTTGGCGAGACCTGCTTGTGTGAAGGTGTTTGATGTGCCTGCTTTGTGAGTTGTACGTTGTCGTGTGGTGGTGGTACTATTTGGTGTAACGTAATGTTGTTCTTGAGGAACATTAGGGAAAATAGTCTATGTTTGGAAAATAGTCTATGTTTGGCAATGGTTAGAGTTTCTATGTTTTGTTTAATGGGGTTTGTTATAGTGAGGTGGTTTTTAGTGTTTTTGGATGACTAAAATCTAGAACGTAAATCAGTAAAATCGGTTGAAATTATATGATGATTTATTTGAATAAAGCATGAGCAAATTTATACAAACAAAAACAATAATATTCGGTTTTTTAAGTGTTTATGTTTGCTTATTTATTTACATTAACTTAAGAAAACATAACTAGTTTATTCGTTCACTAATATTTGGGTCGACTACCAGCAGTTGAGTTCATTTCAATGGGGATGTAAATGTTTATTTTTTTTATTGGTGTATGTACCCCTTGCTAGCTTCTTGCTAGTCCTTATTGAATCAAATTGCTGTAAAAAAAATTTTATTCGTTCAACAATCAATACACATAGTGTGCAAATACATGATTTTTACATTCATTAAAGTTGTATCTTCTTTTTCTTTTATATTTCACCCTTTTATTAAATTCTATATATCTAATATGTTCTTGTTTATGAACACATATAATATACTTTCTATGTAAAAGTCCCGAAAATTCATGACCAAATTCAAATATGAAAACACAAACCAAAGTCATGAGTCCTGACTTATAAACAATCATTATACTTCAAAGTAAAAGGTCTATAATTCACTAAAAGCCTGTATGCTTATATACACGTCATGATATCCATAAACCTCTCCACACACTTTGACCAAGCAATCCACTCTGTTGCACAAACATTCTTAAAATTTCACTTCATCATTACTTTTACATAACCAATTATTAATTCCAATAACTACCTAAGTTTCTAAAACTGTATGATTAAATTTAACATAATTTATTCATATATTTGTGTGAATATATTAATATGCTGGGAGGCGCACACTTTGGATTGTTATTTGCATATTTAACTTTAGACAAAAAGAAAAATATTCCTATACTTTTAAGTTTAGAGGGATCACAAGTAATTATTTAAAACGTGATTAATTTAATTGTATTAAAGATTGCCACGAGTAAAAAGAAAATAATAATCTATAATAGTGTGTGGTACTGGTAATCGGTATGGTCATTTCGTTTTATCATATAGGAAGATTTTTAGAAAATCAATAATTATGCGAAAACCAAAGAAAACTACGAAAAACCAATAACATAATCATAATTTTTTTTTTTTTTAATTGTTAAAAGGTTACTTAATTATTTGTTACATATATGTTGAACATAAATACGAGAATGGAGAGCCTTACGTCTTAACACTATGTCGAATGAAAAATGGTTACGTATGCCATAATCTATGTGTGACGTATATGTAAATCTATGTTACGGTGTTCATTTGACTCATACCCCTATTTACACACACACCACACACACACACACACACACACACACACACACACACACATACACTATATATATATATATATCTATATAATATATATATATATATATATTATATTATATATATATATAGGGTAGTGATAAGAATTCTATAAGTTATGTGATCGGTTTTTATTGGTTTTCTTTAGTTTTCACATAACAACATGTTTTCGTAGGATCCCTCTCAATATATTTAAAACTTGCATCTTTGAGTGGATCTTGTATAAGGATTATTGAATTATGATAACTAGAAATTGAACCCCGTGCGTTGTTGTGGGGTTTTTTTGTAACTGAGTGCTTATCTTCCTATTCAAGATTCTAATTTTCCTCCTACCCCTATCAAGATCGATGAGCACACTAGAGCTTCGACGACGTTGCCACCAACAACCTGCTTTTATCCACCGGGGTAAATAAATCTTTATGCTGGTGGCTTGTGGAGGGTTGGAAGTGGTAGAATGAACCTGGCAATAAAATATCTCAAAAAACCATGAAGCGTGCGAAGGGCTGCCCAGCGAGAGTGTGGTCCTGCCTTCGCGCCTCTCTCCACCTCTCGCGCTTCTCTCTGTCTCTATCTCATGTTGTGTCCTTTTCTATGTGTCTTTAATGGAAATAAATGATGTTTCGTGAACTTAGTGTAAATCACATAACTTAAGTGGCAAGTTGTGAAACTCAATTAGTTCCTGGAGAAACCGACCATTGGGATTTATATTTATATAATTAGCTTTTAATTCCAATTCTGTAGTTTCTTTAGAATTTCTAGTTTCTTCCGAAATATTATTCCCAAACATTATGTGAACTAAACACTCACTTATTGTGTAACCTCGGAATACAACGTGAGAGGATTAAAATAATAAAATGTAGAAAAAAATATGTGATATTTTTGGTTCTATTGAAAATTATAATTCTGTTTAGAATCGACAGCTATCAAGAAACCTTAGTGAACCAAATATTTAGGTAAATAATCTATAACTCTATAAGTGTGTATACAACGAGTATAAAGAGAAAAAAAGCTACTGATATATCCTGAGGAAAAGAATGAGGATAGAATCCCTTGTTAGAGCCTTAGAGGTTTAGACCTTCTTAGCATGGGCCTAATGGGCAGATATATCATCGGCCTAAGCCCGAACCCCACACAACTCATCAATACCTATTAAATTGAACTACCCGTTCATGATGTATACTGCTAAGTGCTAACCATCTTCTCTACAAACTTTGATATGCCACACGTTCTTAATTTGTGGGTCCAAACTACCCAGCCCATTGTAATTTGCAAGCCCTAGATCAACTACTAGCCCGTGTAAACCCAAGATCAATGACAAGCCTGTTGTAAGCCAAGACCAATCACGAGCCACGGGTCGTGCCCCTATTGCAACTTAAAGAACTTGTAGAATCTAACACTAAAACATACATCAATTCATAATCAATTTAGTAACAGACCAACACTACCTAGCTCAATTTCTTCACATGAAACTACCATCACATCATGTATTTGGTTCCAACGAAGCGGCTCGCGAATCACTCTTAATCCCTCTAACCTTCATCAACACCTGAACTCGTTCCAATTCAGTCAATCTCCCCATCTGAGTGTACAAATCACACAATACAACATAGAAATCGCGCTTATTTGGTGCAAGTTTTTATAAGGTTCCAAGCAGCATACTCACTCATTTCCAACTCCCCATGAGTCATACAACCAGCAAGAAGCGCTGCACACACTTCTGCTAGGTTCAAAAGGCATCTCCTTGATGACTTCCATAGCCTCTTTTAAGCGCCCCAAACGGGCTAACAGGTCAACCAAACAAGCGTAATGTTTCGCGTTTGGAAGGAACCCGTATTTTCCCATTGATTAGTGAAGAAAATATGTCTTTTCCTTGTTGTAATAAACCAGAATGTGCACAAGCAGATAATACAACTACTAAAGTCACTTCATCAGCTTTACACCCTTTTCTTGATCCATTCTTGAAAACCACCATAAAGCTTCTTCAACATTTTCCCCCATTGCTAAACCCTTGATTAAGCATTCCATGTGAACCCGTTCTTCTGTTTCATGCTAAGAAACACTGCTAACGCGTGTTCAATCTACTGCATTTTCCATACTATCGACTAACGAAGTACCCATGATCACATCAGATCCCAAGAACTTTTCTTTATAAACTCATGTATCCACCACACCCATGTCATAGCACCCCAACTCGCACACGCGGCTAAAGCATTAACTACAGTCACTTGATTCGGCACCACACCCGCATACTGCATCTGTTCAAACGTCAACAACGCATCACCAAACATCCCACATTGTCTATACCGTAATCATAACCGTCCACGATACACATTCGTTGAGACATTCATCGAACACACTGGTGACAAAACCCCATTTCGCCACACGAAGCATACACACTCATCAACGTAACCCACGTAAATATCATCAACATGACCCGATTTAACGACCGGGTATGGACCGATTTGGCCCAATTCGGATCTTTAAGGTCCGAAACGGCTTTGAGGACAATTGGGAAGGTGTAATTGTTGGGTTTAATGTTGTTGTTGTTCATGTGGGTGTAAAAGGATATTGAGGTACGAGGGTTTGGATTTGATGAGGGTGTTGCATATGAAGATGTGTGGTGTTGAGTGGTGGCGAGTGTAGGGATGTAAGCTGAAGATAAAAAAGGGAAACGATCGGCAGATGGTGATGAAGTGGTGGGCTACGGTAGCGTGAGGTACAGGTGGCGGTGGTGGACGATGAGCTGAGCTTGAATTTGGTGGATGTGGTTGGGTGATTGCAGTTTCTTAGTAGGTTGATTATTCTGTCATTTTTAGGGGATGATCGAAAGAAGATGAAGATTCAAACGCAAGATTACAAGTATGCACTTTCTTTAACAACATCTTGTTTGGATTGCTTCTCATTTATTATTTTTTTTAATAAGTTAATATTAACGACTTATTAACTTATTTTCATCATAATCATTATATTATTAAACATTATAAAATAATTTTTTAATTTTTTAAAAGTTAAAAAATTAAAAGATAGTAAAAAAAAACACTCCCAAACACCCACCATATAAATTTTAACTTACGTTATTTAGTCGAACTCATTCTTTTCTAGACGGGATTTATTCCTAACACATTAAAAGAAAACCCTCAATAAGGAAAACTTTTCATTGATCATAGTAAGACTCGATCCAAAACTCTTTTTAACCGTCTTGAGCACCTAACTTAGCCGTTAAACCAAAAATCGTTAGTTCTTATTTCTTAACCAACAGTATCATGTTAAATCTTAAATGGTAGAATTTTTTTTTAAAACTAGTTTGGTGTCAATTTTATTTCTTTTAAAATCAAAACTCCATAATTGCTAATTTTACAAGAGTTCTTCGTCGTAAAACAAGCCATCTAAAACGATAAATTTTTCTACTTCTTTTTTTGTTAATTGATACAAATGAATATAAATAAACGACAAATTAAAATTAGTCTAGGAAGAATGTAACCATACGATACCTAAAAAAAGTTTGTATCATATACACAAGAAGATCTCCCATATGACCATGTCCAAGGTTTGTAATAATTATGAAGAATGATTTATAACAATTATATAATTGGTTAGACTTATAGATCACATATACGACATATGAATGGCTGTTTATGAGTCGAGTACAATTTGGGATTAAACACTAGGGGCAAGGACCATGGGAGATATCAAGCTACAAGATGGACCGATTACATTCATCAAGGCAAGCCATGAATAAGATAATTACTAATCAAAGGAAGACACAATAACAACACATGCGTTTACGTGGAGGAAATATCAAAACCTCCAAATACATAACGTTATTTATAAAAGTTGACTCACATTCTAATTCTAAGAATGTATAAACAAATCAAGGGATTACAAGAGTTTAAGAAGTTATGGAAGATTCTTAGAGAGTCCCATGTTAGCCATTAATTAAAAACAAAATTGTACAAAAATGCGCATCCGGGGAATCGAACCCCGGTCAGTACCGTGGGAGGGTACTATGATACCACTACACTAGATGCGCTACATATGCTTATTCGAACTTGGACATTATTTAAAACTACTTTTGATTATCTGAATTTAACATTCTTTTAAACCCCTATAGGCTACTCAAATTCAGGTTTTTTATGAGCTTTTAATTTTGATTTCTCGAACTAATTCAAAGTTTGTTAATAGTTTGACCTGATGTTAATTGCGGGTTACTTTCCACTCTTAATAAATTGAATCAAATCCTTAAAATTGGAACTAATCAGGGCAGAATTTGACATACAATATATGGTAAATTTTACACTGTCACTTGAATTAGTGCTTGTAGCAATAAAGTGTTGATTTGATGCATAAACTAGTGCTATGACCTGAAATGTTGTAATGCTTCACAGCTTCACTTGCATTATAAATTAGAGAAAAAGAACTGCAATTAGCAGAGAATAACCAAATTAAAAAGAATAACAGAACCATGGATAACAGTTTGTCTAGCATTTTTGCAGTGTGAGATTTGTCAATTTTCTGATCATTTAAATAGATGTGTGAATGAGTTAATGACCAAGGTTTTTTTTTTATATAGCTATAATGATGCTTTCATTTGAATGCTATGCGTTTTAAGCTTGATTGAATGGTTTTCGATATCTTTGTTTATCTAGTCTTCTTGTGAATACAAGTTGAAGCATTGTGTAAGACAATTCTTGGATGCTGAATCCATTTTTCAGGTTAACCATATCGGTTTCTCATTAACTAGATTTACTGGGCATATTTGTTTGTTTGATTTCTCTTTTAATTGTAAGAATGATTATATATTGACACATACTTGATAAAACCGTATCACTTTCTTTGCATTTAGCTGCTCTTGTTTTAGTCTGAATGAGTCGTAGTGCATGAGAATCACAAGATTACTTATAAGTGGAGAATTAGTATATATTTTACCTAAATGTAACATACTTTCACATTCTTTTGTTTTAAGAGTAGTTATAGGGTACTCAGATGCAACTTTTAATCTTTTATATCTCTATTGTAATACACATTATGCATAGTATATTATATTTTTTTCAAATTCTCATACTTTCTCTTTACCCTTGTTGCAATTCCAACTCCAAGTGCTTTCCTCATAAACAAACTGATGCATGAGCATTTACAAGTTTGAATTGAATATTTATTAAATTAATTAATTTTTATTATTATATTATTTATTTAGTTTATTCTTATCTTTAGGTTGTTAGGATCTATTATAAATATTAGGGGTTGCTTTCGTTTGTTGCGAGTTTTTGTTGATTTATAAATATAAGAACGTTGTTCTTGGAACATTTGTTCAGTCTATCGTCTTTGATTGACTTTTATTCTTAACTCATTTGATTGCTTCCGTATCTGCATCACAAACACCAGAAGTTTGTTAAAAATGATAGATTCTATTGTATCATATTGTATGTACAACTAAAATTGTTTAAAAGGAAATTAACATGGATGGACAAAATATTTTTGACTTTCGTTCTTTTCCATCTATGTTTTACTTTCATATGTTAATTAATTATTTTTATGTTAAGAATACAATTTACAAATTTTGCTCAACATGATACATCAACTAGTTTACCTAAATAGTCACATTTTAATTGTTAACGCGTTCAAGTTTAGTTACATCCATATTTTATGTCATATTATTATTTATTTGTTTGTTACACACTTATGATTTTTTTGTTTTCTTTTATAAATTTTAAATTTTAAATTTTAATATTTTATAAAGTTCCAAACATGGCTTGCGATGTGCTTAACAATGTGAATTTTTATAATTATTTTTTACATAAAGTTTCAAATGTTATTAACAACGTCATGGCCAATGGTTTGCGAGGGGTTTCATTATTTATATAAAGTTTTGAATGTTATTAACGTTGCTAATTTTCGTTTTTTTTTTACCTTCAACATGCAGGTTCGTCGTAAATGTTTTGACTTTAGTTTTTTTTTTTTTATAGTTTCACGACCCCCTCGCATTACTGGGTAGTAACAGTGTAATGCGGAGACCTAACAAGAGCATTTATCTTAGGTTCATATACTAATAATAATTACATTAAATATCGTAGAAATATAACCTTAGTTACAGTAAGGTACAAATGAAACAGCATTTGGTACAACCATAATTACAACAATACATATATCAACATCTCATTCGAGCCTCTTTTCTTTCTACCGAGGTGAAACAACGGCAATAAAACCCCAATCTCGTTACTCTCAAGCTTCAATCGTCAACGACAATCAAATTCAGGTTTCTTTTTACTCTTGATTCTCGAATCAATTCAAATATTGTTTATAGTTAAACCTGATTTGTTAATTGTTAGGGTTTACTTTTCACTCTTAATAAATTGAACCAATTCCTTATCTTTTACACAATCTATTGTTATCTCTCACTGATTCAAGCATGATCTTAGATGGGTTGCTGGTTATGTTGTTTCTAGGTATTTAGTTTCATCAATACCCTTGGAAGTTGAAACAAATTAGGGCATTTGGTATGCACTTGTAGTAGTGCTCATAACAAAAAAGCGTTGATTTGATGCATAAACTAGTTTGAGCATTTTCTGCTAGCCTGTTAGGTTTAACAAGCGCGCGCACACACAAGAAGTAGCAAAAATAAGCAAGCACAACGCTAGGGATTTATAGTGGTTCGGTCACAATGTATGACCTATGTCCTCTTGAAGTAACCAGGGTGTTCTTTTATTGAGGTGTTAATGATTACTATATACCTATCAACTATATATAGAATCCGAGTTAGGGTTTACAACTTGGTTACAAAGAAATCGTATTTAAGGAAACAAGATCATGGCTTGATTGTGAGCTTTGCTCCCTAAACATAAGAAACTTGGATAAATAGAAGTACAAGAGCAAACAACAACCAAACTAAGAAGAGTAACAAAACCATGAATGGCAATTTTTTTTAGTTTAAACTTTAAGAATGAATATATATTCACACATACATGATAAAATAGTACCACTTTCTCTGCATTTGACTTCTTTTGTTTTAGTTAGAATGAGTCTAGGGCCTCAAAATCACAAGTTTGTTAATTTGGCTGTGTATCTATATTTATAAATGAGGGAACTTGTATATATTGTCATTTTTGTTTGGGTTAACTACACCGAAATGTAACATACTTTCACCTTCTTTTGTTTTAGTAAAAAATACTTTTATTTGTAGACATCCTTCCACAAAATGTGTTACTAGATCAAGAACTCTATAAATATATTAATCACACACTCATGTCTTCTATCATATCACAGACAACACCATGTATTCGTGGACCAAAACACTCATGTCTTGTATCAAATCGCGCACAACACAACTTCACACACTCATGTCCTCTTGGCATTATCAATATTCTTTTGTGCCCCACACCCATGAACATAATGGCTTTGTGGAATGCCGAACCATGCATGGGCCAAGTTCCTTAACGTTTCTTATGCATTTGACATGATGTGATTGTTTGTCTTATCAATCGTGTGCCGTCATGAGTCTTCTACAAAAATTCTCCCATTTGAATGTCTTTTCAAGTTCCCTCCTGAATATGTGATGCATGTGCCTTGCATATGTGATATGTGCGCTTTTTGGTTTGCTGTTCTTTTATTCAAACAATGAGTCCAAAATGAAATGAAATCATTTTTAATCATTTTCCTTGTTGGAATACCAAATTTTCCATCAGATTTAACTTTTATCTTGTGATTGCCCTGTTCGAACTTCAATAATCTCCCTCATTTTGTCATCTTTTGAAATGAAAACACTTTTGGAGTGCTCATACTTTTTTTAAGTTGGTTGTGGGAAACCGTCTCCAAATGTTCAATATTTTGAAAGTGTGATGCTGTTAAAACTTGTTACTGACCTTCCCAACCCGTTTGATCCTTTTCTGAATGACATATTATGATGTGGACCCATTTCCCCTGAAACCGTTAGCCAACCCATCTATTTTGCATTTTTGCCTCACCTCTTAATAATAGCATTCTTGCAGGTATAGAAAATTTATGTGCAGAAGTTTTTGGAGTAAATGAGGATAATAGGTTTGACAGGTGGAATAGCAACTGGGAAGAGTACTGTTTCCAATCTCTTTAAAGCTAATGGGTTCCCGGTCGTTGATGCTGATGTCATAGCCCGAGTAAGATCCCTTTCTTACACACAAACTCTGGTTCTGCTACTTTATCTCTGGATTTGGTTAAAATTGTTAGAGAATATAGTTAAACTTGTTAAAGAATTTAGTTAAAGTTGTTAAAGAATTCAGTTAAATCCCTAGATTTGAATATAATTTGTTTGATTGCTTTAGATATGATTGAACAGTAAAATTTGTAAGTATGAATTACTTAAGGACTTTCTTGATTCTTGAAGTATTTGATTTTTGATAGTGTGTGATCACTTACACAGTTTTGCACACATATAACAATCGAATATTGATGGTGGTGCCTGTGTGTTGATAGCCAGACCTCCATGCGTAGGAAAAAAAAAACAAATGCAGAAAATTTTCTTCCTTTGCTTCTATTTGTTAAACGTAGATGTGTTTTTTAAAACTCCATGTTCCACAGTTAGTGGTGCTCTCCATGCTCAATAGAAGTGATTTTTTGGCTAATATTTAGACTAAGTTACAATCAAGCATGTCACATGACTGTTTAGTAAAGATATAAGTACACTATGTAGTGAAAATAACCAAAGCTAACTTAAACTTTGACCAGCAGTAGATGAAAGCCTTTATAGACAACCCAATGATGATATTAGTGGCTAATAGTTTTGTAAGTTAGCAATATAGAGGTTACATGTTATTGCAAGTGATAACTTGAGGATTAACCCGGCCAACTACTTAGCGCAAGCTACATTTTACCCGATCACGTTGGTTAGCTAGGAATTGGTAGGGTCCCATGAGTTTCCTGGTAACGGATCCTTGTGGTTTAGGAAAAAAGGCTTAAGGATAAGTTTCTTTGTCTTCTTTTCAATAAAATGGACTTTACCTAATATTATCAAAAGTAGTCTCATTCTCCCCCATAGTTGAAATTTCCATAAACCAAATATTTTGCTGATGTTTAAACAATTCATTTGAGGGCAATGATGATAGAATATTGTTGTTTTAAGGCTTATTAATAATCTCTTAGATGTTAATTCTGTGTGTTGGTTCACACCACAGGATGTATTGAAGAAAGGTAGAGGTGGTTGGAGGAAGGTTGTAGCAGCTTTTGGAGAGGACATATTGCTGGAAAGTGGGGAAGTTGATCGGGCAAAATTGGGCCAAATTGTATTTAGTGATCCTTCTAAACGCCACCTTCTTAATAGGTACACTAACCACAAATTACTTTCTTTTTATAATCATTGTCACTACATCCCTCAATGTTCCGTTCATTAGTTTCCTGTAAAAGTGGGACGGTTGCTGTTACGAAAGTTTCTTATCATTTTTATGCACGCAACCCTAAGTTTATCACTGCAAATTCTTAACTTTTTCTTTCTTTGTAGGCTTCTTGCTCCTTACATCTCATATGGAATATTTTGGGAAGTCTTTAAATTATGGATGAAGGGTTATAAAATCATCATTCTTGATATCCCTTTACTATATGAGGCGAAAATGGACCGTTGGACAAACCCAAATATTGTTGTGTGGATTGATCCCGAAACACAACTCAAGCGCCTCATGACGAGAGACAGAACATCTGCACAAGATGCTCAAAACAGGATAAACGCCCAGATGCCATTGGATTTAAAAAGATCAAAAGCAGACATAGTGATTGATAATAATGGATCTTTAGAGGACTTGAATGAAAATTTCAAGAAGATATTAGATCAAGTAACCAAGCCGTTGACGTGGACTGAATTTTGGCTTTCTAGACAGGGTGCTATAGTGGCTTTTATATCAATACTTACCGGTGTTGTTGGATGCAAGAAGTTACTTGCACGCATATGATTCTACCATCACATGTAAGTTATTAAATTCGAGAATAAATATAGTTATATGTTCGGTCTTATTACAATGATGGCCATTTCTATAACAGTTTGATGATTGAATCTGTTTAAAAGATGCATGTTTGTTAGCGATAAGAACACTCTTCTTTGCTTTTATGCTACTTTTATCTCGTTGGGGTTATTAGTGCGAGATATAGCCACCTGCCAATCATACCTTTGGAAAGTTCAGTGAAACAGCTGGCTCATTACAAATTGGAAAGTGATAAATAACTCCACTCAGCATATCTTTGTTTGTCTTGTTCAAGACACTAATGCTTTTATGTTATTTGAGGTATCTTTATTAGCTTGTCTGTTGTGTTATATGTTATACCATTGATCTTTTTCATGTCTGACTTGAGAAGATTGACATGGTCCGACCCATAACAAGGATCGATATCGTTAAGCAAGCTCAAACACAAGGTATAGGTGACAATGGCATGGTGTTCAATGACGATTCAACTTTGTATTATTGTTATTGCAGTTGCATACATGACATGTTATTTGCCTTTTGGATTCTTACCAGAAAGCAAAAGGAAATGTATGTATGCACTCCTCATCATGTTTGCCAATGAGCAATCCTTGCCACGTCACCCATCATTATACATAATAGTAAGATACAACTTTAGATCAAATATTTTTAAAAGTTTTGATAGAAAGTTACTTTTTGATGGAAACTAGAGGTTACCAAAGTAGAATGCTGATAAAGAGTATGATACTAGTTTATTTCAATCATCCCAGATAGTTGTCATTTGGAAGTTGGTTAATATTGAATTTGTAAGATTTTCAGATTAATGCTCTTTAAATCATACTATTAATTTTTTAATATTTTATATTAATATTTTAATATTTTAACATGACTTGTATGTAAATTTAAGTATAATATCAGTGTGACAATGTATAGTTTTTATAACCTTTTTTTTCTTATTAAATTTTACATAAGTAGTTTTTTATAACCTTTTTTTCTTGTTAAATTTTACTTAAGAGTTAAGTGTCTCAACTCTGAAATCAGCCAACTTTTTGTTTTGTAATGAGTTTAATTGGGATGTGACGAAAAAAGGTTTGGTTAATAATACGAAACAAGTAATTAAACACGTGCGATACGATGCTTTTGTGAACATCATTACGTGAAAGAAACATATATTATAGGCAAATTGGATTTAATTAATACAAACAATTACCTATTGGCCGATAATAATCTATTAAACTCATAATTTTTAACCTAACAAATAGTCCCAGTGACATAATTTTTAAATATTTACGCTCGATTTGTATTTATTCTAGTCTCAATTTAGCTTGTATGTTTCTTCATTTCGTTTATAAGTATTGATGCGAACCGAATCGAGTCCAAATCAAACATAAAAAATTGAAAATTATGTCACTGGAACTGTTGTTGGTAATAAAAGTAAAAGTTGGGTGTGTTACCGGTCAAATTGATAGTATGGATTATTATAAGTTAATAACTAATAGTTTGGATTATTAAAATTCAATTTACATATATTATATTACTAAACCATTGACCTTGATCTTCAAGTTATAGTAAATTATAGATTTAGGTTTAGAAAGGGTTATTGGATTTTAATAATCCCAATTTTTATTTATTAGTCGGGGTTAATCTCAACCCAGGAAATGTTTACGGTCACTCTCAACTTTAAGCTTATTTTCCTACAGTGATTCTTTACTAACTGAGAGTTAACCTCCGTTAGTTTTTTTTGATGAAATGGGCCCCAACTTTGAGTCATTTTTCAACTCCGGCGCCTATTAGCCTCTATTAGGTTCGTTTTCCTTTATCTAACCTCCATCATCACCTTAAATCGACCTCCAACGAGTCAAGTGGTTCAAATCAGAAGGTGAAAGATTGACGGGTTTTAGGGTGCGGAGGTTTCATATTGACGGACCTGATGGTAGATTTCAACGTTCTGCTTAGTTTTTTGGTCACAAAAGTTGTTCACGTTATAAAAAAATTAACGATGTTAACTCTCAGTTAATAATGATCATTGGAGAAAAATAAACTTAAAGTTGGGAGTGTCTGTAAATATTTATTGAGTTGGGATTAATCACGATCAATATATAAAAGTTAGAATTATTAAAATCCAATAATCCGTTTAAAAATAGGTAGGACCGACTATTTTATGATACGCTTTATTACATGACTCAAGACAAGGTCATATGGGTTAGTGTTTAATGTTTTAGGTCAACATGCCCAGGTTATAAAGGACCGCCATGTTAATTAATAACACTGTTAAAAACGTTTTTACACTCATTCAACGTGCGTAACTGTTAACTGTTTATGACACCGATGCCCGTCTAATATTAATTTTATTATACTTCGTTCTTATCACTATTATCTTGTAATTATTTTAACTTTATTATTATTAGCATTATTGTTAATAATAATAATTATTATTATTAACGATAAATTTATTACTAATATTAAATTTATGAATAATAATATTATTATCATTGTTATTTAAATTAATAATAATATTATTATTATTTTACGTTTGGACAATAAATGCATTAAAAAATGAAATCCCCTACTAATTAGTACGAGTCGATGGATCGATGGATTTTACACTTATTTTAAGGCAAATTGGATTTTAATAATCCAAACTATTATCTATTTGCCGATAATAATCCATATTATCAATTTGGCCGGTAACACTCCTAACTTTCACTTATTTTAATGACGAAGTATATAACCACCATCGAGATAAACACACTAGCTAGTATCTTGTTAAAGTTTTAACTTTTGTTACACGACACACCTTTTAGGTAAGTAGAACTAACTAAAATTAAGCTTCTCGCGTTGCGGAGGCGTAAAACCGTGCAAAATAACATCAACATCAATCATCATTAATGACCATCAATGGTGGTTGATGTTGATGTTGATAATAAAAGTGAAAGTTGGGAGTGTTACCGTCAAATTGATAGTATGAATTATTATCGGCCAACAGATAATAATTTGGATTATTAAAATTCAATTTGTCTTATTTTAATGACGAAGTATATAACCACCATCGAGATAAACACACTTGCTAGTATCTTGTTAAAGTTTTAACTTTTGTTACACGACACACCTTTTAGGTAAGTAGAACTAACTAAAATTAAGCTCCACGTGTTGCGGTGTGTTAATACGAAAAAATAAGGCCAAAACGTAAAACATATAAAAATATAACTAAGTCGATTTAAGACTCACGCATTGCGACTAACCTGTTAAAGTGAGAAAATAGACGTTAAAATGATAAATCACGCATGCACATTATGATGTGTCACAACATTTAAAACGAAAAGTAAGCGAAACGTAAAATTAGTGAATCGCACATGCATGTTTGTGTCTTGTTAACTTGCAAAAACCTATAACGAACGTAAGACGAAAAATTGAAAAGTATAAAAAGTACAGGGGACCAAATATGACAAAATTCGACTCTGAATACGAGTGACAAAATTTAGAAGGCCGTCAGATGGGTTATATGACTTATATAGGGTTATATAACCCCTCTATACAACATATATAGGGTTATACGACACGTATAGAATTTTAGATTGTTGATTTAAGTCGGAGTATGTCTAGACATCGGCCCTTAAAGTAAACTAACGTGAACTCTATTAAATGTGTCATCTAATGCCGAGTAGCATTTTCAATTTTTCACAATTTGCGATCCATCTAGAGAGGTTGGGTTTGGTGCCTAATTGCCATCTATTTAAGCCTCGTCACGTGACATTAGTGACGTGTCAGTAAATTGAGTACAGTCATTTGTGGGGCGTGCTGACGTGTCCCCCACACCAAACATACCCCCACCAGTCCACCACCTTCCTTATTTATAACCACACTCCCACTCTCATCTCCACCAAAATTCAAAACCCTGAAATAACAATTAACATTACACTAAACCCTCGCCGGAAAGTTATGGCAAAACCACCTATCTCCGCCCATAACACCACCACCTTCGACCACCTTCAGGTACACCGAATCTTTTAATTCATATCTCTAGTCATTAACCTCATGTTAATCACGTAGTTTATTAGTTTGATTATCCTCTAATGCTCATGAAATTATGTTGTTTTCCTCATTTCCTGTGATTAATTGTGTTGCAGACGTGGATTTGAGAGTTTATATCCACTGCGAAGGATGTAAGAAGAAGGTCTTCAAAGTTCTTCAGAGCATCGATGGTGATTCACCTGCGATTTCATTTTGAGCTTCTCGATTTTTGTGTTTAGCAGTTTAGATGCTGTTTTGTTCGATTGTTGATTAGGTTTTTTGTGTTTATGATTTGAATGTTTTAGGTGTTTATAAGACGGTTATAGATGAGAAGGAGCACAAGGCTACAGTCACCGGATCGGTTGACGGTGAAATTCTCGTCCAGAAGCTTCTAAAATCCGGTAAGCACGCTGAGATCTTGCCGGAGAGCTTTGGCGCCACAGCGGCCGGAGATGAAGCTTCTGGAAGCTCGAAGAAGAAGAAGAAACAGAGCAACAAACAGAACGACGTCGTAACGACGGCCGATGACGGAGAAAACGAATCCAAAGGTCCGACGACTGCCGGAAGTGACGACGGAAACGATCAGAAAGTTTCAGATCCAGCTGTCTCCGGCGGTGGCGGTGACGATAACGACGGTGGTGGTGGTGGTGGTGGTGGTAAGAAGAAGAAGAAGAATAAGAAGAAAGGTAACAATAACGTCAACAACGCACCAACAACCGGTGACACCGACGGCCTACCCGCGGTAAGTCCACCGGTGGTTACCGGAGCAACGGCGGAGAACATTGGGGCTTCAATGGAGCAATTGAATCTGGGCTCTCCGATGCCTCAAATGTTCTACTCAGCACCGTACGATCTACCACCATACCATAGCTACTACCCTACACCTGCATACGGGGTGAGTTACAGTACATCTTACCCCAGTGCTGAATCTTCGTATTACACACCGCCGGTGTACGGATACGCGCAATCACATCCGTCGGTTTTTGATCCTCTGCCACCGCCCCCACCGAGTTATCGTAGGAGCGCGTTTGATGATCACGATGATGAAGGTGGTGAGGGGAGGGGGTGCACCGTCATGTGACGGTGGGATCGTTCTGTTGCAAAAGGAGATCTGTAATACCTAATTTTGTTGTACATACATAATTATATGTTATAGTTTAAGACATATATATATTATAAAGGTGGTGTTGTTTTTTAAAAAATGTCAAATGTGTGTTTCCAAGGCAATTTTGGGTAAATAAAATGAAGTTTTGAGTTGATTTTTATAACAGTGTACTTGTGACAATTATTGGCGGGATAGACTCGTAAACAGGACCGGTTTGAACATTGGTCTTGGGTATAGAGATGTAGTAATGTATCTCCTTATTGGAATTTTAATATTTTGCACATAAGTAAGAATTACAAATTAAAATAAGAATCAAATACTATATAATACAAATAGCTTAACACAAATGGCAGAGACGAGTAGAAGACGTATCCACTTTCGTGTTGTGTGTACCCATAGTCTAGACATAATAAGATAATCTCAGTGAAGGGTTATTGTATTGACTCGTCTAGAGAATGGATACGCAATCACTAAGGTTTCACGGTTTCTTAAGAAACCTTTTAACCTCCATTGGAATGTCGTTAAGCACATTTATCGGATAAATGTGTCTTCATACTTCATAGCGCTGACGATTTGTATATTCTCTAGTTTTACTATTCATGTTTATGTGATTGCTAACTAGGTTGGTTGCCCTCTTGATTGCAGGTCTACCACCGGATATTGTGTGTTTCCTAAACCTAACATTATCAATTGAATTTTCACGATAAAACATACAAATGCTCGTTTTTATATAGAGCAGAGTATCATGCTCTTACTCACACTACTCTTAGTTTTTGTTGGACTATTTCACGAAGCTTTTTCATGAGTTACAAATTCCTTTTAGTAGTCTACTTAAATTATGGTGTGTGGTGCTACATATTTGACAACCAATCTGGTATTCATCTGCAAAGAAAACATCATGTATGGTTTTGACGTAGAGTTTTAGTGTTCATTACGTGTCTACCAGACTACAACTGTTCAGTTTGAAGATATTTTGACAAAAGAGTTGTCCTCAATTCGGTTTGATGCTCCTATGTCCAAGCTACACGTTGATGTGTCCGTTTAACTTGCTATATGATCACTTGGTTTTAGGGGTGCAAAAGTTAGTCTTACTAAAAACTTAAATCGAGCCGTGCTTAAAAGAACTCAAGCCCCAACCCGAAAGTGAACTCTCTAAAGTTAAATAAGCCAAAATACAAGTTTTAGCTTGAAATTCTCATGCATCCCTTCTAAAATTTGCTTTGTATGAGTAGATTGTTCTAAAATACTATGCGCAATACGAATATCTTGTATATTCGGATTTCATTATATCTTCATCCTATATGTAGGGATGAGCTCGGTACCGTACCTGTACCGAATCAGTACCGGTACCGAAAGTACCCGGTCCCGAATTTTATAAAAAACAAGTACCGGTACCGGTACCGATTTTGGTATATGAGTATAGGTACCGGTACGGTACCGGTATTTCGGTACCCGATACCTCTTTGATACTCGTTACCTCCACAGTATTATTTTTTAGGCTTGCTATATGGTGCATGTTTGGTTACGGTACCCGGTACCTATTTTTGTACCCGTTACCCAGTACATATTTGGTATCTGATACCTCTAAAAGTTTATAATAACTAAACAAAAATAAAATATAAAAAACACATTCACATGTCCAACAAAAATAGTATATAGACTTGACCATGTATTTTAAATATCAACAATTCCACATACGCTTACCACTCATCAGTTGTGAAGCAACATTGACAAAAAAATAATAAATTGTGTTTGCTTCGTAGTGATGAGTTTCACCCCAAAATAATAAACACTAATAAGATCAATATCAATAACAAAAGTTTCAAAATACCAAAGAAAGTTAATCATCGATTTGATCACCATGTTGTCCCTCCTTTTTCAAAATAGGCTATTCGTATTCAGATACTATCGGGACTATATGGGACTTTTGGGTAAAGTATCGGTACCAGTATCGGCCAGTACCGATCCCGAAATATAAGAAAAACAAGTACCAGTACCTTATACATATTTTTGGTATCAGCTGGGTACCGGTACCAGTACGGTACGAATATCGGTGCGAATACTAGATACCAAATGCTCATCCCTACCTATAAGTGGGTTTTTTTTAATCACGGAGCCCAATTTTTAATGACTGGATTTGAATAAGAACTTAAAATTATACATACCAGATCAAACGATACATATTTCCTTTTGATTGTCCTTTTCATCAAGTTTAAAGGATTTATCGGGAAAATTTAGGCTTGTACTATGTTATGGTAAAGACTAAAGAGTCATAGCCCACTCTAGTAATTAAAATCAGTAACAATAATTTTCAAAAAATAGATTTAATATTATATTAAAACAGACTTATAATTAAAACATATAAAAATTATATAACACGTGAGTATTTGACTATCTGATTATTACACTGGTAAGAGGGTAAAATGTGAGGAAAAAAAAGAAAAAGAACTTAAAACTTTGTCGTCTTGTTAATATAACGATGGTCTTTGGCTTTTATGATTTTATCGATTACTATCAAGGCATTAGTGGATGTTCTGATTAACAATAGTAAGGTGGGCAGTTGAAGATTAAATCAACCCATAGTCAATGTTTTAGTTAATAATCAATTTGTTTTGTTTATAAGAATACCTGCAATATATACTCAACGATCCAAAGATAGATGAAACCCATATGACAAGCTTTTGTGTTTTGAATTTGATCAAAGCGATAACCATACTCACACACTAAGGGTGACGTTCACGCCCGGAGGGCGGTGTTCCCTCTCTTGCGCTCCTGTCGTATCACCCAAGCTTACTATTTGACAAGCAGAAGCGGCCCTAAGGGGTGGGAACCTCTTTGGGACCAATCTCATTGGTGTTCGGAATTTTTTAAAGTATATTATATTATATATGCATGTATAATTTTTTTTTTTTAAAAACAAGCCATTAAAACTCTCGTTAACAAACCCAATAATAGTTTAATTATTCTAGCTTATTAAAAGTTATAGCAGTTAACAATCCTTATTAGTTTAATTCACTATCATTTATCCATTTTAAACCTAGTAATAATTTAATTATCCTAGCATATTAAAACTTGAAGCTCATTAACAATCTTATAAACTTTTTACATACGAGGTATTGACTTTGTATTATAGAGACTCACTTTTCTACTTGCCCATGGCCATGGCCTAAAAGTTTTTAAAGATTTTTGGGGACGGCCTTGCTCACAGAAGTATAACAAATAGCCTTGATTCAATGCTAAACTCATGGGAAGTAACGAGGTCCCCATCCCTAAGTCTCTATAGTTGCGGTTATAATGCATGACTGGGGCCTAGCCAACTCTATCGGCTAGATGGCCACGATCAGATTCTTGACAGAGAAGGGACCATGAAAGCATAGGATTCAGTTGAATCTTTTTTAACAATTCCTAACGCAGAAGAGGGATGCTCATAAGCTGACAGCTCAGACATTGCTTCAATAGTGAAAAAGTTCTTTCTGATTATAATCAAGAAAGACAATGAATTTATGAGATCTAGTTCCGTTTAGCGTCTTCACTTTTGAACAACATGGACTCATTCTGTTCAAAGACCCAACATGTATTTTTTGTGCATTGGGTTCTTTCATTAACTCATAGAAATATCAGCTAGTCTGTTGTTTTTATTATTTACTATAAAAATAAAAATTATGGCGCCATATACTCTGCGTCATTATGTTTATTTAGATTAAATGAATCAGCGTTTTTAGTTACAAATCATATTAGTTTAGTTAAACGGTTAACCGCTTGAGTTTAATTAATTCAAGCTCATTTTAGTTAATAAATATAGTTAGATATTAGGACAAACAAATATGAACATATTTGATAATTTCTAAAGGAAAAAGATGAGGCAAAATAGTATTTTATTCGAAAAATATAAGGTTAATTTCATATATATCCAAATAAAAACTTAAATATCATATATATCTCTTTAAAATTATTAAAATATCAAATATATCCTTTTAATAAGTTTCAATAAAAAGTATTACCATTTTACCCTTGATTCATTTTTTCTCAAAATACATCATATATGTTCATATTTTGTGAAATTTTTTTACACAAAGCCGATACAACCATTAGGAGTTTTAGATTTTCAGATATGATGATGTTACGGTTTGAAAACTAATTTGTGACATGTGACATGCTTAGAGCATTCATAACACATTATTTATTTGTGTTTTTATAATTGAAATAATTTCATATATATCCTAATAAATCTAGTTAAATATCATTTATATCTAAAGTAAAGTTTAAATTTCATATGTATCATTTTTTAATAATCTTTCTTTAAATGTCAATTTTAACCTTTACAAATATACATGTTTGTTCTATTTTCATTTGATCGTTGGTGCCTCCGTTGCTTCTTTATTTTTGAAAAGATGTCAATAAATATACACGTGAGTAAAAGGACCCCCATGTATTCGACAACTAAGGTTTTTATTAAATAATAACATCAAACTTTACTAAAATCGATTAAGCTGCTTCTGTTTTTTTTATTGGTTAACTATCACTGCATATGTAAAATTAATTGAAATTTCTTGGAGATGAAAACCTAAAACTCCTGATGGCTGCATCGGCTTTGTGTAAAAAAAATTCACAAAATATGGACATATTTGATGTATTTTGAGAAAAAAATTAATTAAGGGTAAAATGATAATACTTTTTATTGAAATATATATTTGATATTTTAATAATTTTAGAGGGATATATATGATATTTAAGTTTTTATTTGGATATATGTGATATTTGTTAAGTTTGTAAGGATATATATAAAATTAACCCAAAAATATATATGTATAACAAAATACTTTGGCAAATTGGCATGTAAGCGTAAAAACAAAATACTAAACTATCTATAACTGAATTACTCGTTTATGTTCATTGTTTTGGATTTTGTGCTTAACCTGAACAAAAGTAGGTGACGAAAGGTCTGATTTAAAGATACCATGTCCTCAAAAGGTGTTATGAAAATAAATGGTTATGCTTTTTATAAAGAAAAAAAAAAGTAACAATTCATTTGGTTTAAGCCTTTAGCTTTTATATTGGTAGGCATCCCACCTTTAAATTATAAAACACATTTGTCGGTTTATTTATGGCCTCTTCTCTTGAAGTAAGTGGTACTTATGAGGGTCCTATAACTATTTTATATGTTGGTTAATGTTTAAACATGTAACATCACTCGAGTTATAAGCTTTCAGTTTAAATTACTAGTGACTAACATTGAATGGTAATTTTGCTAGAATTGATGGTATTTTCAGCTTTTAAGATGTAAAATTTGTATGATGTCAATGTGGTAGTATAGTTTGTATAAACCATTTGTAAAATTAGAAAAGAAGTTTCATATATACCCCTTAAAGCTTCTATAATATTATTTTTACCTAACTAGAAGAACAATCTTAAATATAGTGGCTCAAAATATTTAAGATTTCATATTTACCAATTTCATTAAACACCATTTTACTACTTATTTCCTTCTTACACTCCAAACTTTCATATTAGGATAAGGGTTTAAATGACGTAAATTTAAAAATAGGTCTATTTGACGTCAAGCTTTGAGACTGATATTCTAAATAGAGTAAAATGTCATTTTCATCCCTGACGTTTTGTTAAATTTACCATTTCAATCCAAAAACTTTTTTTTGTCATTTCAGTCACTGTAGTTTACCAAATGTTGACATTTTCATCCACTCCATTAACTCCGTTAAGTTCTCCGTTAAATGTGAGGGTATTTTAGTTTTTTTTAACACCCTGATTATTCAATTAAAACAAATTAATCAATTAATATTCAATTAAAACTAAAAAACATTCCATCGTGAGAAGAGTTTTATTTAATAGGCCAATGGGTTTAAAGATGTTTTTATATTTTGATTTTTTTTTAACATCAAACTAGCACATACTAAACTATTCTTAAATTTACATTATATGTTTATGACGAGATTTAACCCTCTTAAATGAATAGCATCAACATCTTGATACTATTATCCATCTAGCAGTTTGGTCGTTAAATTTTGATAACAGGTAAACGACTTAGAGTTTGTTGGGTTTGAAATTGAGATGGAGAGTGAATGTAGGCCAATGAATTTAAATATTAGTTTATGTGAGAAGAAAAGGGGGAGGATAATGAAGAACATTTTATAACAAAGTTTACTTTATTGATATTGTCGAAAAAAAATAGTATCAATGGCTTTAATATCCATTACTTTCTTGTATAACTTTTAATCAAACACATCGTTATATAATAAGATTAATCACAAGGCTGACTGCTTGTTTTTCCTTATATTGTATTTGACAGAAATTTAAAAACTAAAGTAGATGATACGATAATGATTCTTGTAACACATAGAACTAACAATAATAATACATTCTCGATTCAATCTTGAGTTATTGTTTCATGAAATAAGGAAAAAATAAAACAAAAGCCCTTAATCAACGACGACAATAGTAAAGGGATAAAATCATGAAATTATAATAAAGTTTTAGTTTTGTTTTAATGAAGTGACTTGTAATTTTTATCTTTAAAAACCACTCAAGTTTTATAATTGTTTCATTCCTTTAAAATTTTGGTATGAATTTAGAAAAGTTTAAGCTTAGGCGACTCAAATGAAATCTATATAAAACTTGTTTGCTATGTACTGATTATTTTTTTCAAATTAAGTTTACTTAAATGAAATAAACATAAAACTTGGTTGGTATTTATCATCTATTATTATTATTTTTAATTATTGCCTCTTTCTTTGGCTCCATATGTTTGGCTAAAAAAATTATTTTTGTGATTCTTCATGCTACCATTTAACACATATAAATATGAAGGATTGATCACGTTAATAAGAAAAACAACAGAGGAGTGGAGTGTTGTCATCATTCAAAATATATATATAAGGAAAAAATTAGTGGTTTAGATTGGGGCAATTTATGATTTTAATGTTTCTTTATTATTCATGTAATGTTTTCTTGATAGCTCCTCATTAGTTTTTAATAAATTTTGGTAGTTAATAAAAACTCAAATAAAATAATCATAAATAGTAACTAGAGTGTTAAATTTGTTTACTTTACATCATTTATTTTTATTTTTTTTAATTAAACCTTTCAATGATTTTCATTCCCATATTTAAAAAGGCATGTAACAAACGCACCACTGGTTTAGTGAATATTTTCTTGATTTTAATGATTAAAATAAATCCTATTACTTGTCATATGATGATTGACAAAAGGTGTTATGGTGTCTCATTGCATGATCGAAGTTCCAGAACTTTCGATTGTGTGGTCTTATTGATTAAATTAACTTTTGGTCAAACAATGAATGGTTTCGACGGATCACAATTCAATTCCAGAACCTTCTTCGTTTTTATTTTTATTTTTCGTTAGATTAACGGCCTTCGTTTTACACTTTTAATAGTTGATCTTTTCGAAATATACTCGATTATACATATAGCTGTTTAATCTACAAACTAAAGATAAGTAGGTTGATGCTGATAAACAAGGTGCAACAACGTGGATTCTTCTTTGAGTAGAGTTTTTGGGTTGAAATTCCGATACACTGGTTTTTATATTAACCTTTTGAAGACCACATATGTTGTATTCCGGTGCAATTTATGATTTACCTAAATGCGTTGGTTATTTGTAAGATCTCGTGAGTTTTCTAGACTTTTGGTAATAGACTTTTATGATTCAAAATAAACAAGTATTAACTCAAGTGTTTCTACTTTAACTATAAGTTTCATCCTCCAAAAAGTTAAGAATATTGCTTGAGAAGTCGATGCGTTATTTTACCACCCAATATAAAATCAAACCAATATAACATAGAACAGAATAATAGTGGTTTGTTGATTTTTTAATATTTCTAAGATTAAAGTGTATCGTCCCTTTAAGGTCTAAGGATAATATAAAGACTTAAGGGGTGTTTGTTTTTTCAGAAAAGCTATTTCTGATCTTTTTTGTCTGGCGGCGCGCAGATCATGCGCAGACGTTGAGATCTGCAAAGTGTTTGTTTGTTGAAAAAAATTTCATTAAAACAGTCTGCGCGATGTCTGCATGGTGCAGACTTGACACAACCACTTCTAAAATCCTTCTAAATTCTGTAGAGGATTAAACACCATCACCCACCACTACACATGTCCACCACCACCACCGTCCCCCACCACCACCGTCCGCCTCCACCACCACCCACCGTCCACCCCCACCTACCATCTACCATCACCACCACCGTCCAGCAGTGTATGATTTTGAGAAAAAAAAACCTTTTTACTTTGAAAATACTAGAATTATAATTGGAAAGACCTTTTATGAAAAGTGAAAACCATCTTTAATTGTAACTTTTATATTATTAATAAATTATTGAATAGTAACCTATATATCAAACAAAATATTTTCATGCTTTAATTTATGCTCGCAAGGCACAAGTGTTAAAAAAAATAACATGTTAAAATAGAAATTATAAAAAGTATTTATGATGTTTATTCAACTTCCTTACACATAGCTAAGTTATGGGAGAATAATTTGAATACTTTTGGTTTGGTTTGATTTGGTTATCCAACACCTAATCCTCGTAACATACACTCTTTAATTGATATATAACGAAAAATCATATAGAAAACTTATTTTTTCTATCGATCAAGAAAACTCCTATATGGACACCAATCACACTACTTCTATTATACTTTTTTTTAGTGGCAAAAGATATTTTTATTAATCAAATTTCATCTTCTAGCAAGGAACTAGCAGATGGATATTACACATATATAAATTTAACGCTCAAATTCACTATACTTAATCCATTGATCCCAGGATACATTATGCGATTTTGATCTATTCGTCACCCAATTAAAGAAATGATAACGCCTTGATCTCGTTGGCATACGAACAATTTGCAAATTAATGATTCATCTCTTCCTGTCTTGTTTCGCACAGGACACATTTAGAATCCCCCGTGGCCCCATGGATACTCCCCTTTTATATAGACTCTAGCAAATACGTTAATTATCTCTGTGTATTTGAATCATTTGATTCTCTAGTTTGTCTTGGTTTTAAAATAAACTAGTATTAAGAACTCGTGTTACGACTGAAGCATTAGAAGAGACAAGAAGATAAATTGGAGACAGAAGAAGTCCATTTATGAGTCGGGCGAGTTAATTAGGTTCATACAAATTGTGTACGATGCAAATAAAACATACATAAACCTCTTATGAAGTCACTGGGAGAAGTGTGATCGGGTGATGGATTCTTCGTTTTGTTTGATGTAACTAAGTGTTGATTTTGGTAGGATAAGGGATGTTGATTAGGATGTGAAAAACACAAAGAATGTCCCATGAGACGACAAGGTTTTCTTCATTTAATATTAAAGGCAAAAAACATGAAAAATAGAAAAACATGTAAAGTCATATATATGTAACTCAGTAATTACATGTACATAACTCTTTAGTTTATAACGTGTGATCAGTTCTAAATTCAAACATGTAAAAGCTACATACATGCAAACATATAGCCATGAGTTAAATATATGTCAAACATATCTTTCATTATCTGGATAGTTTAATTTTTCATCATATGTGTATCACTACGATTAAGCGTGGCAAACATTCGTGCCATCACATTAGTTACCTATATGTAACAATTTACGTAAATGTAAGTATTATATTACATATAAGTAACTTATTAATTTATATGTAATTAAAATGTTTCAATGTCAACTGCTTGAGTGCTTCTTCTATATGTCCTTGTTTTCGATTGCTCCAGTAAACCCAAAGAATTTTGTATTTTCGATTTTGTTAACAGATTTCTGAAACCCGTGAGATATGGAAGTGAGTGCGTGATGATGAAGATAAATTAAGGGTTATGAAAATCAATTTTTATAATGTACTTGTTTTACCTCTATACTCATAAGTGACCTATAAATTATACCAACTATTAAAACGCAAATCATTAAGCAATGAAACACAACGTCCTCTGTTATGCACGTTTGCATCAGCATAGCAAAAGTTTCACTTAAAACCGTAGAAACTTACATTTTAGTCCACTCAAGTTTATCTATCGGTACGCTTTATAGTTTATGACCTATACTCATCTATTTGTTTTTTTACCCACGTACCATTTCTTTTCATTTTCTTATAACTTTCAAAATGAAATGTTTTTTTTTATAAAGTTTCAGACATATCGTTGCGACGTACTTATTTGACCTACGTTACATAAAGTTTTATTCAAAACAGAGTTGTATTTGACGACTTCGCTCATTTACATAAAGTTTCAAATATTATTAGTAAGGACCTCACAGCAATACACGAACGCACGAGTTTGACACAGTTTTATTTGTTTATAAAGTTTCAAATGTTATTAGCGACGTCCAAGTTTCATTTTCTTTTATTAAAAGTTAAGTACATTGTCAACACCCCTTTAATGAGCGGTTTCCGATGACATGGCGTTACTTTTTTTCATGGTTTTACAACCCTGACGCAACACTGTGTTTCTTTTCTTATATAAGGTTTTGAATGATACCAACAATGTTCAGGATTCACTTTTCCTTATATAAGTTTATGTTATTATCAATGTTCTTTTTAACGTGTTGGTGCATGATAACGTTTTGAAGTAATTTGTTTTGTGATTTACGCCCCACCCGCAACGAGAGATCTTAATCCTAGTTTCATTTATTATACAAAATCACAACAAGTTGTCATGTCACTTCGGTCCCAAGCTATACAAATATCATAGATTCGGACATCACGACGGAGACATTTGTTGGTTTATTGGAAGGGTGGTTGTGTTTTGTTGTGGATATTTTTCTTTTCTTTATTTATTATTCATTATTTTATTTTTTTAAAACTGAGATAAAAATTAATCTAACACATCTTTGTAATATATTTTAAATGACACTAGATTGGTAAATATTTTCTTCAACAAGGCTCATTTGGGAATTTTTTTCTCTAAAAGACGGGCTTGAACTTCTGAAGCAATTAAGCATTTAAGCATACAGACCGAATGGGCTAACAATATGGGCCGAAGATTAATAAGTTCAAATACAAGTTCGGTTACATAATGGGCCAAAGAATAACCCAGGCCCCAAAGCTTGTCTTTAAGAGATTTTATCATCATTTATACGTCCCGCCTTATAGTCTTATACACTTATGCAAGTTCATGTGTTATGTGTAAATTCTAACTGTTTAACTTATCTTAATATGAGGAGGTAATAGTTTCAAGTCTCACTCTGAGTGATATGCTCAGAGTTGAATCAGAAGGTTTTTTTAGTATTGAGTTTCCACTTGAGAGGGGGTTGGGGGTGTGATCCCGGCTGAGAAACAGATAGGTGGGCCCGATTAAGATAACACTTATCCTACGAAATAGGATCGCACATTTTCCGTTCAAAAAACAAATTTGTTTTGCGTTTTGTATAATGAAAATAAATATTAAGGACCATCGTATTAGATTTAGTAATAATCACCATGTTAGTTTCATTTACTTTCTTTTCAACTAAAAAATACTAAAACATTCTAGTCATAATACATGTTTTTCCTTTCTCATCACGTGGGCTCAATTAAAACAAAACGATGATTGTCTAAAATCATTATTAATATACACCTAAATACATCTAAGTCACTTTTTTTTTCTTTCTATATATACCTTGGTACATTACGTATTAATACGATTTTTCTAATTTCGTAGTTAAAACTGATTTTGCATCAAACACAATATAGCGGCGACTCATAATTTTGTTTTTACTCCACCATAATTGCATTTTGCTTTGATCAAAATCCAATTCACCCACCCAATCCTCCACAACTATCATATATCTTGACTAAACAATATTATGAAAGTGAATCATTTTGGATATTGACATAAAAGTTTGAACACTTCTATATATAAGCAGATTACATCACTTTCTTTGGTTAGGTTTAGAAAATGTCATAAATCCAACTTCATGCCAGCAATAAGAACAAGTTTGAATGGAAGCATTAGACTTTTAATAAATAATAACAATGGCCAATGGCTCTCTAATGTTTAAAATAATCATACATGTGTTGTTTAGGCTTATTTAAATGTAACATATATGTACTTCTTTCTCAACTTTTGATTTGGACAACAAATCTAACGGTTGTTGGTGCTTCATATTCAATCTCCACATTATCTCCCAAGTCGTCTTCTAGTGTCAAAATGACAATTTTACCCGATAAAATGTTGACGAAAATAGTTAAAAAAGAAAGCCATTCACATGTTCTATTGCTTCATCTTTAATTCTAATCATTATCTCAGTTTAAACTTGAGGGCGGGCTATGAAGCAACTGGTAAGGTTGTTATTTTGTGAACTTGAGATCATGGTATCTAAGATATGGAAACAGTATCCTGCACAAAATGTTGGGTAAGGTTACGTACGTCAAACTGTGAAACTATTTGGTTCCTTTCTGGTCCATGCGTAAAGTGGGAACCAAGTCAAGCATTTCGGTCTAAACTTGTGTTCCAAACTCGTAGGACATGTGTTTGATGGTTATCGTTATTGATAAAAAAGAAATCAAATTTCAACCGTACATGCATATGGAAAGGCTTAGAAAATATCTCTCACTTGAGGAACAAAGCTATCATATAATGAAGTTATAAACAACGAACTATTGTGCTATTGGTTTTTGAATATAACATTATAAATTTTAGGAGATATAAAGATTGGTGTAGTTGCATTTGTGTGAAGGTTAAATTTGGGAATAAAACTTTTTTTTCATTGTTGTTTTTATAGTACCTAATGTGTTCTGTTATATAATCAAGTTATAAGAATGGGAAAATTGATTTTAAATTTTTGAATCAAAGTTGTATAGTGAACATAACATTGTAATAGATTTGACGTAAAGTTATAAATACTTGCATCTAAATTTGTTATAAAGATGAATTAAACTTGTAAAGTTATGTGCACTATTGTAATGTTTGACACACCTTTTATCCAAATTCTTACAATAGTGCATTAAACTTGTAACGTTTGATGCATTCTTGTGACAGACCGGATGCAACCTAAATCAAAACCCGTAGCAATGCCTCAAATGTTGGACACACTTTTTGTAAATGTACGTTTGGCTCATCGTTATAAACTTATCCCCCCAAAATCATTACAATTATGTTTTACGTTTGCAAATTTTAACACTATTATAATGGTTTTGATGCACCATTATACGTCTGTGCGTTACAAACAGTTTAAGTTCTTATTAACTATGGTCTACTTTTCATGTTGGTTAATTGTTGTAATAGTTTGGTTTACCATTATACTCAACACTTCATAACAAATTTAGAAACTTTGTTTTTAATATTGTAGAAAGACTAGTAAAAGACATAAAACCGTAGATCAATAGGTAATTTAAATAACATATCTTTTTCATACATATATAATTATATCCTCTTTCATTTAATGAAATAGTTTTATGTATCTTCATTTATTGATTGCAACTAGGGCAGGATAAAACACTATAACTAATGGTATTAAATTTGTACCCTCAACGCCTCAAGGGAAAGGCCAGAAGGGTTTCCTATAAGGCTAACTAAATTTGATATTTAGATATTCTGAAGGTAAAGTAGTTTATTTATCTTCAATATTGATAGAACAAATTTTGTAAGGTGTAGGCATGGTTAACTAATAAGATTAGATTATGGGGTATTTAGAAAATAAATAAATGTGTAACTATAAGAGGATGGAGGTTGGGTCCAATTACAAAGTCATTAGAGTAAACCAATGGTTCAAGCCATGGTTATGACGTTTTAATGTAAATTAGTTATGATTTAAATTAAGAGTAGATTATATGTGGGGTGATTTCCCGTAAGGAAAAAAAAAATTGATATGTAAAAAGCAACCATGGCATGTACGTATAAATGTCAAATCCACATACAAAGAATTTGAATTTACTAAATGTCTAAATTGTCCATTGGATTTCATCTTTAAAAATACTAAACTGACTATAAGAAGTATAATTAAAATTAGAATTAATGCACCATTGGTCGCTAGTTATTTATTAATGATTTAGCTATTTTTAATTGAATTTTGTTTGTTAAAGTTTATTCATAATTGCTACCTTTTGATATTGAAAGATTAATGAGTGAATTCTTTTAAATCATCTTAATTATTTTATTATTATCATATAAACTTTATTTAAAAGATAATCAGGATCATTTAAGGGGAGAAGAATGTGTGACCGGCTTCTTTTCCTTGGTAGAAACGTGATTCGCATAAAATCAAGATAGTTTGGTAAGTACCAAATAATTTTCAAAGTAATCAGCCTGAAGCTTCAATGTCCCGTACCGAGTGATAGAGATAAATCAATTGGACCCGCGACCGGTGATTGATCTAAAAAGTAATTAAGACAACCAACTTTTATTATGTTAAATCTTTTTACCTTTAAATATATCTAAAATTAATTAAGAAACAATTTAAAGAAGAAATATACTTTAAATTTTTTCTAATAAAACAGAATATATTTAAATTTATATGTTTGAATTATTATTTTTTTTAAATGTAAATGGCGTTTTAGTAATTTAATATGTTTTCTAATTCATATCAATAACAATAATTAAATGAGCGTAAGATGGTTCACAAAGCTTGTGATTTAAAATTCACTCAAAATTGTCTCGTTGATCAACTAGCGACCTAGTGGAGCCAAGTTGGCTCGGTTTGTAAAAGAATCAAGCATAACCTCGCTCATTTGTCACGTGTTAGCTCATTCTTAAGTTCACTTGTTAACTCAAATGAGTCACAAACTATAATTCTAATAACAATTTAATCTTTAATCTTTGTAACCTCAAATTTACATCAATATTTGCACATTAAATAACAATTTAACCTTTTTTTGGCCTGTATTAGATCTATCTATAACCAAGCTGACTCAACTTTTTTACGAGCCGAAACCAATCTTAAATCTAGTCCTTAAGAATAAATGAGCTACGACGAGTTGATTCAATGATTCGTTTAACTTCCAGCTCGACCCCAAACTAAATCCTGACTCTACCCACTCCCTCCTAAGCAAACCTAATACAATAATACATAAAATAGTTTAATACACATACATTGTTCCAACAAAAGAACCTTTAAACATATCAATTATCATCCAAATTGTTTAATCCAAGGGCAATTCCGGAATTTGCCCAAACAATATGAAAACGAGTACAATACCAAATGAAAAAAAAAAAAAGAAAAAAAAGCAAGTATTTAAATAAGGCATGCAAGTCACCCACCCCTACATTTGTCTTTCTTCTTCATTCTTCAAACCTCAAAATCACCATTCAACAACCACAACACAACAATGGCGATTTCTGTTTCCACCAATCTTCTTCTTCTTCACCTCATCATCTCTGCCGTCGTTCTCTCCTCCGTCGTCATCTCGCCTGCGGCCGCCGGCAGCGGCGGAGATGACGTCAGCTGGATGTCGAATCAGATCGGAGGATGCAGAGGATCGATCGGCGAGTGTATGGGATCTGGAGAGCTGGAGATGGAGTCGGAGAGCACCAGGCGCATATTAGCCACGAGCGATTACATCAGCTACGGTGCGCTGCAGGGGAACAATGTACCGTGCTCGCAGAGAGGTGCGTCGTACTATAACTGTCGATCCGGTGGTCAGGCGAACCCGTACCAGCGTGGTTGCAGTACGATTACTCGCTGTCAACGTTGATTTCTTGTTCGTGTTCGTTTCATCTTGTTCTTATTATTGTTATTATTATTCCTCTGGTTTTTGGTTTTTTTAAAGTATGATTGATGATCATATGGTTGATGATGGTGGTTGTTGGATGATTATTTTCATGTATAATTTGTTCTTCACGGGATGTTTAGGAGGTTTTACATGTTAATTTTACGATTTCTGATGTTCAGTTTGTTTACATGTTTATAATGTTACCTAAATTGTTGGTAGTTGAATTATAGTTTTGATATAATTCTCTCTCTTGTTATTTCCATCTTTTATGTTTTACGTTATCTGTTACCTTAGCATCGTATTAACATTTTCTTTATCATTTTATTCATCCTTCATGGATTACATTTTTTTTTAATTTTAATATCTGTATATCGATGTGTTTAATACGAGGTGGGTTCTGTCTCTTGCGGCCTTGCGGAGCTATGACCTTGGCGTTGGGGGTGGTGTTTTTGTTAGGGGAGATAAGTCCACAAAGAACCCACAGGTGAATAGGTGACACGGAGAGGATACAACTAGGGATGTAAACGAGGCAAGCCGGCTCGCAATACACTCGGGATCGGATTGAAAAAAGCTCGAACCAAGCCGAGCTTAAACGAGCTCGAGCTCACATCATGGCTCGTATACTAAACGAGCTTGAGCCCAAGCTTCAGACATCGAGGTCGAGACGGCTCGCGAGCCTAAACGAGCTTTTTGTTTTATATAATTTTTTATTTACATATTAAATATATATAAATATATATTTACATAAATCATATTATTATATATATTATGATAAAAATAAATAAATAATATATATTATGTTATATATATATAAAGTTTGATTATTAAATATATAAAAGTAATTATAAAAAATAAAATTTTAATAATTTAACAATAAACGAGCCGAGCCCGAGCCCGAGCCGAGCTCGAGCCTGATAATTATTTTACGAGCGGAGCTCGAGCTTTAAAAATAAAACTATAAACGACCGCTCGAGCTCGAGCTTTCTAAAAGTAAAACGAACCGAGCTCGAGCCTAAACGAGCTTGGGCTCAACTCGGCTCGTTTACACCCCTAGGTATAACATATGCACTCGAGTGTCAACTTAGTTCATTTGAACTATGAATTCTATAATTACACTTTTTATATTTATCTCTCTTAAATTTTTCGTTAATTCTCTCTTAATCTCTTACATTCACCCCTGCTATTTTTTCTTATAGGAATATGTATAACTAACACCCATATATTGGTAATGATATTTTAGTGGTATAATAGCTATACCCGCCATGTAAAAAAATATTTGATTTAATTTTAATTTTGCTTCTTAAGGTTTGATTAAAATAATTATTTTTTTTTAAAGATTAAAACATCAATTTACCTTCAAAAATTTCATATGTTGTTTCAATTTCACTCCAAAAGTTTTATTATTTTGGATAAAGTTAAAACAACAATGGAACTTTTGGACTGCAATTGAAACAACTCATGAAAATTTTAAAGATAAATTGATGGTTTTTAATTTTTTGGAGGAAAATAATTTTTTTCAACAAATCTCAGAGAGTAAAATCGTACTTAATCAAAATATTTATACTCAGTAATTTTACTATTAAATAAAAAGGTACGGACTAACGTAATATTTTTATTATTGCGGTATTTAAAGTTTGGTTGGTTTTCAAGGATAACTCCTTAACTATCATTGTTGCATAGTTGACGTGAAATTATAAAATAAAATAAGTAGATATAACTATTTTAGAATCACAAATGAAGATTTTAGGTTAATAACTGTTGATCAATGTATCACCAAACCATCAACTAAAAAGGGTATAAAATAACACAATTGGTGACTTTAATATTGGCTACCGTGTACGTAGCATGTCAAATAAAATATCAAACCGGTCGATTTCAAAAAAGTATATAATCATTAATTTAGACATTGTTTAATATAACTATCGAAATAGAATAAAGCGAATTAGGTGGAGGTTATGTTATCCTTCTTTGATTATTATTTTTGGGATTAGTATAGTATACGTATAAGGGGAGGTTTTAATACATAATATAGATAAAACGATAACTGTGAGAGCCACGTTGAACATTAACTTATCTGCATATTATATATCTATTAAAAGAGGAAGAAAAGGTACAGTGTTTTTGCAAATCATGTCCGTCCATATTTGATCTATGATGGGAAATTATTGATGCTTCTCTACTAGATGTTTATTTAGGGTAAAGGTCTGTTTATCTTTTGTTTGCAACTCTTTTTAAGAGACAGAGAGAGATTGAGAGTGGTTTTGATATCAGTGTTTTCACTCCGGCAGTGCAATCCGGCTCTCGGTCTCCCTATTTCAACTAGCGATATGGGCTTTGGTACTATCACCATGGTCTGTTGTCACCGCCGGACTGTTGTCACCTCCGGACTATTGCCACTGTCGGACTATTGATACCCGCTCTCGATCTCCCTATTAATGGCGGTGGACTAGGCAGGCGGGCATGGTGGTGTCTTTGGTCGTCGTTGTCGGCATACGCGACGGCTGATGCACTTTTCTTAATTAGAGGCTGATGGTCTGGGTGGGTGCCGGTGGAGGTGGTCTTGGCCGAGGGAGGCGGAGATAGTGGCGTCTCCGGCTGTCGTTGTTGGTAGATGCGTTGTCTGGTGCCTTCTTCTGCTGGTTCCTACGCCGGTGGTGGTCATTGTCGACTGCCTTTGTTGGACACCGCTGGTGGTCAGTGCTGACTACATTTGCTAGACGCCGCCAGTCTTAAGTGTCGACCACCTTTGGTAGCGCCTGTGTCATGGCGACATCTGGTGTTCACCCAATGGCTGCATGCCTCTTCAGATGCCACTAACAACAGAATGATGTTGTTCTTCTCGGTTTCACTTTGCCTATGTTGTGTGTTTGTGACCTTTTCATCTTTGTTGTTGGGTTTGTTGATGATGGTGGCGTTTGGTTCATCGGAAATACCCTTCATGGTTAAAAACCTAGATTTTTTTGGAGGGTGTTTCATTGTTTATTACTCTTTAATGTTGGGTCTGAACGTGTGATCTTGAATAGATGATGAACGATGTTTTCTGAGTTTTTGGGTTTTGAACGATACTGTTTATGTTGTTATTGGATTTGTCTTCAATTGGGTTGTTAGCTCTTTGTTCTTGCATTTGAGGCAAGCCTCTGTATGAATTTTTCATATTCCATTGCCTTTACGCTTTAAGTTGGATATATTGGTAATGTTCTTACATTTATGCCGATGATGGTGGCTCTTAGTTCATCCGAGACAACACTGGATCCGAGTATCGAATTTGTTATTAATCTGTGTAACATGGTGCTGGTGATAGTTGTTGGTCGATGATGGTGAACGTAAGTTTGTCTGAGATCAATTCGTATGCATATGCTCTTACAACAGTGTTTGGGTTTTTAGCGTGAATGTTGTTGATGTAAATCCAAATCTGAATGTGGTGCGATTGTGATGAGTGTAAGAAGAATTGTTTTATGGGTTGGTTGGCAAAGGTCTCTGATTAGTTACAATTTCTCATGACGGTTTATAGGCGATGATGATAAAAACAAAGTAGGTGAGACTTCGTTGTTTTGGCACGGCAAACAACAATTTGCAGCCACAACGAGCCACAGATTCTGAGCCTTATGATCACCAATGCGTGGAAAAAGATGCAACGAACCGGTGGTTATCTTCCTAGTTTGTTTAAAACTATAACTTGACTATAAAAATACATCAAGGTTATGTGATGTGCTTAAATTTATATATGTGTATGTATATAAGAAATTATGTGTATTCATCTTTCTACTCTAATAAAAAGGTAACTAAATGCGACACGTGTCATTATTACATTCATTCTAACCAAAATTTTCTTGTTTTTCTCTCTTATTAAATAATCACATATATTACTAATAATATTATTTAGTTTCTTTTTAGATTAAAATAGTTTTTATTAAATAAGAAAAATATCTTTTTATTAATGTTACTTCTAAAAAACATTTTTATAAAATAAAGAATTTTTATAAAACATCAAACTTTTTAAAAAATACGAAATATTATAAAATTGATGTTTTAAAAAGTAAAATTTTTACAAATAAAAAATAACTAAAATTGAGAGTTATAATAAGAAAGTTTTTAAAATTGACATTTTATTAAAACGTTTGTTTTGAAACCAAATGTTTAGTTTTATTTTTTGGAAAAAATAAATAAAATTTTAAAAAGTTGATACAATTGTTTTATTACTTATAGTCATTACTTATACGTAATTGTGTCATATCTAATCTATGAATATCGTTTAGAAATTTGTATTGAATTTAATATTTTATTTATTTAAACTCGTGTAATACACGGGTTTACTAAACTAGTATATTATAAACATCTAAGAATCTGTAAATTAACTAAAATTCTCTAATCTTAGTATGCATATAACACTTGTTAAGAGGAAAGATAAAAGAGAGAAAGCTGGGATATTATTTCTTTATAGTTATGTATCAAACCACCACACTATATACATATACTAGGTTAGTTCACGTATAATACACAGATTGAATAAATAAAATATTAAATAATTATTAACAAAAATTTATGTATTATAAAATCATGCTTGAATATAAAATATGATTATAATTACGTATAAATAGCTACGTGAATAAGCAATAATGTATTTTTCTTAAACTTTTTGTATAAAAAAAATGTGATTTTTAAATATATTGTTTTAAGAAAAATGATTTTTTTTTAAAATCAATTTATTGTATTCTGTATTTTATAAAATTTTTGTTTTTAAAAAGTGACTTTTTAATAAAAAATAGATTTTTAATTTATTAAATTATGTATTTTCTTATTTAAAAATGGCATGAGTAATATTATTAGTATTCAATATTACTATTAATAATATAGAAAAATGGTATGAGTAATATTATTAGTTTTTTTATAAATAGATAGACAGGCTAAAAACCCATTAAATTAACGGATTAAATTTTAATGTAAAATATATATGTAAAACAAACACGAATAGTTACACTATAATATTTTAATGTAAAATATAATTAAAATTATATATACGTAATAGTTCAAGAAATAAAACAGTTATACCATTTTTTACTCTCTTATCTAAATAGTTTTATTTTTAAACATTCGTTTTAAGATTTTTTATAAAAAATATTCTTTCTAAAAATCTTGTTTTTTAAAAAATCTGGTTTGTAATTATTATGGTTGTTTTAATAAGACTGTTTTAAAATATTTCACCTGTTTATAATTTTTTTCAAAAATAAAACGATTTAAAATATTTTGTTTAAAAAATGTTTAGTGTTTTAAAAAATTCATATTATATAAAACTCTAGTTTTTTGTTATTTAGATTTTAATTAAAAGATAAAATATAGTTTGTTTTTTAAAAAATTAGATAAGAGAGAGAAATATAGCAATTAATTAAATTTATTTTTAATAAGAGGGAGAAATTTGTATGCATATTTAAATTATTATAATATACTTTTGGAGGGAAAATTGATGTGTGTATGTCTTGAAAAATGACAAGTGGCAAAAAAATGGGTTAAGAGAATAACAATCGGCAAAAGAAACCTTTTTTTATTAGATGTTATAGATTGCATCTGAAACTTAAATATGTGATTATTTTTATAAAATCAAGAACAAGTTATGGAGATTCGAGAGCCTTTAACATTGTTAATTCATCGTCACTCCTTACTATTTCTCGAAATAATATGTGATTAGTTGTGTGAATTATAGATTCGATTTGACACAAATTCTAGAAAACAAGCAATCATATATACACTAAAAGTGTTGGTCATTTATGTTTTTTGCAATAAAAGAGTAAATTATTTTGAGAAAAAAGAGCATTATCAATTAGGAGTTCATAAGTTTAAGTCTCGCTTTAACAAAATACTAAGAGTTGAGCTAGAAGGTTTTTTCAGCAAGAAGTTTTCTGTTGAAAGGATTGGGGGTGTGATCCCGACTAGAAAATAAATAGGTGGACCCGATTAAAATAACACATATTCTCCGATGCAGATCTGCACATTTGCCATTCAAAATAAAACAATACACCGAAGGCTAATTAGCTTCAAGTCGGAGTTTTCCAGCATAAACCCCTCCACAAATCAACTCTCAAAGACTATTACCTTCGAAGCGTCATTAATCTCTTCAAGACACGTTGGCTTCACGTCAGCATCTGTGAGGTGAAAACCCATCTATTGCAGGTGTTCTAATGTAATTAAGTTCTCAACTTTTAGAACAAATTTATTTTTATTTTTATCATATTTTAATAATATTATTTTATTCAATAAAATATAATATTGTCACGTTCATTTTTATCTTCATATGTTAGGAACCACAAAGTCTATCTACACTATAAAAGAATGTAAAGACAAGAACGTGGTACCATATTGAGTGTGCGTGTGTTTAAAAGCATTTCATTTATTATTCAACTTTTTACCTTTTAGGGTTTTTCCCTCAACGGTTAATAGGATAACCGACGAGTTATTAGCGCATTTGATCATCTCCATTACTTAAATACATAACATTGGGCCAATAGGCTGACAAGTCACCGAATAAAATCCCATACATCAATACGTACTTATCAGTCACGAATCTGAGATCACACTCAGTAGAAAATCCATCATAAGACTGATCACTATCAATCACAAACATAAGACCACCCTTAAAAAAGTCATTAGATTCGGGAGACTTGGGCTAACTCACCTCAACTATTTAAGCTAAATCATTCGTTTTACCTTTTATGTGATTTGAGTTATTAACATTTATAGTTTTATTCTTTTATTTATTTATTTTATAAGGTCTATTTTTCACAACCAAAGCAATACGTATTTAGCAAAATTTTATTTTTAATTATAAATATTTAAAATTTGCAAATATAGAAACAGGGCTTAAAAATGTGAATAGTAAGTTATGATTTTCATTTTCCATATTAAAATGTAAAGTGTATTAATAGTAAACTACTTTTTTACCTAAAAATTTTCAAAATAGTAAAAATCTCAACATCAAATCCATAATTTTTTATTGTTCTAAAACTTTTGTAAACTACTTAGTTATTTTTAAGAACATTAAACGTTTAGCAAATGATAGTAAAATCTAAAAACGGTTTTCGGATCTCATTAGTGATCATCAAATTGATAGACGGTCAAGCCGTGAGGGCTTGAGATTCCTAAAGAAATTTTTAAAACAAATTTCATAAAGTTATTATGTCATTCTTTCGAACTTAATTAATTCTTCGTCTAATAAAAACTAGAACTTCTTTATAAAGTATTTACTTAATGATTATTTTCATCGCTACCAAAACTTTTATTCCTTTCTTAAACCAAATAAAGACATAATCTCCAACTTCATATAATTTTGACAAAAATCTTAAAAGCTAAGGAAGGACATTATTATTCTTTCTTTATATTCGAATTTAAAAATTAAATATACATCCTAAAAGAGAAAATTAGAAAAGAAAAGTAAAAGGGAAAGAGAAAGGTATCCTGGCTGCCGTGATGGACTCGGTCATTACCAAAACCAAAAGATATGTCAAAGGAGAATACGTGATGACTTTTAAATTTTAAATGTTTCATGGGTTTTTGGTCAAAAAAATTTACGATGGACAATAATAATTAGATAAAAAAATATAAGTCATAAGTCATAACTAATACTTCTAGTGAGTGAGACTTCTAAAATGTATTGAGGATAAACAAGAATAATATCAGAAATAGATCGGATAAAATAATTACATTAAATTGTATATAAAATAAAACATGTATGAATCAACTAACAAAATTATATGGAGAATGTAAAAATAAAAATAAAAATAAAAATAAAAAAACTCAAGAAAGCATTTTAGTGGTAAGTTGTACCCTCTCGAATCAAAAGGTTATAGGTTCTAATCATACAGAGTACAGAATGTGATTTGTAGTAAAAGATAAAATAAAATTAGAACTTGAGCTTATATGTGAACAAGGTTTTAGTCTATCAAAGGTCGTAATTATTTCTATAGGATTTATTTCTAAGTTGACAGAATGTGTGTTGATAATAAAATATTGATTTAGTCATTTTTGGAAATCATATTTTTATTTTTTATAAATTATATATCATTAACAGTTTAAAAGTCGGGACGGCTATCAAATGCCGAAAATTAATTTGTTTTATATAAGACTTTGCATAGGCGTAAACCTACTATTATAATCATATATGATATTTATCCAGCTATTACCTTTGTTTAACTAAAGTGATATGTTGTTTGGTAATGTGATGTTTGGTCACTTGTCCTCCCCCGCTTTTAGAAGTTTCTTAGCAGGTTCTTTTTTTTTCCTTTAGGTTGATTTATAATGATTTATTGGTTTTAATAGTATATTTGGTTATATATGTATATCAAACATATACTAGTTATTTTTATACTTTTATAATTTTTGTTTATTTATCAATTGTAAAACCGGTTAGAGACACATTTATCATATAAATCAAATAAGATTTACAAGATTATCACAAAATTATAATTAGTTTAAATACAAAATTACTATATTTAATATCATTGTTATTTAATATATAAAAATACTTTTTTGCTTTTTGTGTTATTTTATATATTGCTATTAATGTCACCAATATGAGAGATGTAGAAAGGAAAATGAAGACGCATCACAAAGTAACATGCGTCCGTCTTTTGTTATAATTTCATCAAGTATAAATATAAGTTATCGTTAGTTTCTACATACACTAGGATTGTTCACAGGCGCGTTGCGCCAGAACGGAGTGGGTGAGATGTTGATTCGTCCTAAATAAAGCGTCGATATCTTAGTATGTGGGGTCTTGCGTATATTTTAAAAAAATTAATACATAAATGCAGGTAAGAAAAACTGACACTCGAATGATATGTGTATAATCATCAAGTGGCGTATAAGTAAGTCAGGAAAAAAAATATTAAAAATTGCAAAAAAAATGGGAAAAATGACCAAACGGGTTAGGAGTGGGAGAGGAAGAACCAACGGCACATTTATGCAAAGCAAAAGTCTCAACCACCCTGTTAGGTTAATAATCCAAATGAAACCAATAGTACATATCTAAAAATTGATAGATTAAGAAAATCAATGCATGATCAAAGATAAACCGTATATATAAACATACATAAAAAATAAGCACGTCAGAATAAATGTCAAGAAATACAAAAGCAAACCTAATGAAAAATAAATTACTATTATTAGCATATTTCATGGCTTGTGAAAGAATAAAAACATGATAGAGTTGTGTAAAGAAGAGGAAAAATACCTTAAAAATAACATATATATATATATATATAATACATATCATGATACATTGATAAATGGTATAATGAAAACACATGTGGTATAAGATTTTGTACAACATGAATTAGAAGGTGTACATTGTTATTATGTTGTGATAGTGGATATTCTATGTGAGACCTATCACCAATTTATATTGTAAGCTATGCACTCAAGAAAGAGAAACGTTAAGGGCATAAATGGTAAATGATGAAAAGCTTTGTGACATAATTGTAAAACTTTTAAACTTCATTGTAGCTAAGAGTTTCTTATTATATAAACTAGTGTGTATCACCCGCGCTATGCGGCGAGAACGAACTGATTTTTAATAATATTTAAATGAAAACATAGAAGGAATAAATAAAAAATATATAATATTTGACTTGTTCTCAAAACATAGATAAAAATACGCATTTGTTTGTATTCGTAATTATTTAAAAAACTTGTCGAAATAAAAATAAAAACTAACACCCTACAATGAGATATTTTAAATTAAAAAATACTGTATTTTAAAAAGTTATAATAATAACACAAAAGATATTAAAGACTAATTATAATAAAAAATATGAGAGCAATAAAAATATTCAATGTAAACTATTTCAATCACCAAAGGAAATAACAAAATAATAAGAAAGGGTTATTTGTCTATAAGTTGGTTTTAAAAGAGGAGTATGTAATTAAAAAACTAAAGTTTTGTGGACAAAGTAAAAGTTTATTAGACGATATTATAGCTAACTTTTCTTTATTATATAGATAGATAATAGATAACTACTTTAATCACATTTTAATGTAAATACATCCCTTTGACTACCTTCAAAAACGCCCAAAGTCATGAACAACTAATCATTTTTCTCTCCTTTACACTCACAAATCGGTGAGCTACTCCCATGGACGGTCCATAAATACAAATTAAGCGGATGGTTGCAACCTTCTTTCCTTTTCCTTCCAAGTATGTCGTTCATGGCAAAAAAAAATTCTGACTGTGGATGCTTTGTAGCATTGATATGGCCTTAAAATTCTCCGACTACTTTGACAGCATTGATATGTGGATGAAATTTCTACTTCTAGTCATATTGTAATTTTTATTAATAATAATAATATGAATATCATAATCTTTTAAATTAAATATACATATAGGTGTCATGTTAAGTTTTTGTATCTTTACTCTAATAAAAGGGTAAATGGGGGTGATACGTGTCAGCACCAAATTTATTATCATCAAATTTTTATCACTTCTCTTTCATATTAAATAACTATATTAATTAAAAATAATATTATTTATTTATTTTTATATTATAATTAGTTTTTAATAAATTAAGAAAACGATATTTTTATTAATGTTATTTTATAGAAATAGTTTTTTATAAAAAGAATTTTTTCTAAAAGATTAAACTATTTTTACGTCATATTTTAAAATTGGTTTTTTGAAAGCAAATTTTTTTAAAAAAAATAACTAAAATAGAAAGTTATAGTAAGAAAATTTTTAAAAATGAAAATTTTTTAAAACGTTAGTTTGAAACAAAATGTTTACTTTATCTTTGAAAAAAACAAAAAAAAATTAAAAAGTTCATATTATTGTTTTATTACTTATATTTATTACTTATACATAATTCCAATCATATAATGTCTTAGTATATCGTTTTATAATTAATAATTTTTATTCTATTTAATATTTTGTTTATTTAACCCGTGTAATACACGGTTTTGCCAAAGCTATATGATATATAAATGTAAAGTTTTGTCTTAATCTAGAAATACTGAAATCATGGAATTAAAAATATAATTATAAATGTTATTAGGAGGTGGTGATGTTAATACCAACACAAACACCATCAAGTTGTGTGATTTAAAATAATTTAATTTGCCTCCCAACACAAACACCATGCTGTGCGCGTTCCTATTTTAATCCATCCAAAGCTCTAGAAATGTTGTTCTTATCGGTCAACATTGGATTCCTCTTTCGAGGAAAAATAATAACGATCAAAGACAAACATCTTGTAAATTACTAGAACAACGAGAATGATGTAGCCTGAAAGTTTAATCTACACTAGTGTCATATGAGGTTTTACACACGGGCATTTATTGTTGGCTTCTAATGGAAAGAAAACTATGGAAGACTCATTAGGTAAAAGGGTTTTCTTTTTTATGAAGTCACGTGTCCTTGTTATATGATATGTCAAGAAACTGAAGAAAGTATGCACCATTTTTCTACTAGACCCAATTGATATAATCCACCTAAAAACTTCATTTGTGGTAGTGCAAATGGATTAGCTTTCATTAAATATGTATGCTTGAGGACTCAAGATAACTTCCTGATCACAAGTGTGACTTCATCCATTTTTGGTGTCAATGGGATGCCTTTCTTCCTAGGCGTTTGTTTGATTGACATTACTTTAGTGACTTAACTATTAAAAACTTCCATAGCCATTTTCTTTCGGATAAATATTGTAGCTACCCGTAGGCATGGTGGTTTAAATGGGCGGTTATGTTGACGAGTGTATGCGACAATAAAACTATCGCTGGCAAGACGTAGAGAAGCATGCATAGGAATACAATGCGAAGTAACAAACTAATAGTGAGACCACAGAATTAATCTTCATAGCAAACAATTCGATGCGCAGACTTCAATTCAACAAACACCTAAGTCCATGTAGCAAACAGTTCACCGCGCAAACTTCTCATCTAAGCACAACATGAATTCAAGCTGCAAATAATCCCCACGAGAACTAATCGTTTCATCATGTACTCATACAAAACCACAACTATTGGTCAAATTTAGGTGCTTTTCGTATTTTCCACTACGGAAAAAATTATAAACCACTTCGCTTCCACCCTAGTTCCTCAAAGATGGATACCTAATGCAGCATTATGTAGGAGTAAAAACTAATACACCTTTTACATCCTCAATTCTACGTATATACAAACCTAAATAGACTTTATAACCAACACATGTTCATGCTAACATAACAGAAGTCTTTAACATATCAAACCGAAAGTGATCTAATTAATTAATCCCATAAAGATTGCCAGAAGAAATTAAATAGATAAAGGTTGATGGCAATGCATGCAAATGTCAAAATTAAAGGAAGCCCAAAAGCCCAATGCAAAGCAAAAGCTTCAACAATTTGTTTTACAGCAAGCAGTCGCTAATCAAGCACTTTTTTTCATTTTACCAAAAGCATGTGCAGGAAGCATGGTATGCTTGTATCTTAATAGCAAAAGGCAAAATGATTGAGCAATTCATCATATAAAAAAAGAAAAATGGAAAGGACAGCTAAAAAGGTGTCTGGACCTCAAAACAGCAAGCAGTTTGTTAACCAGAAAAAGGTAAAATGTTCTAAGAATCAGAAGATGGGACGAAAATCAACAAAATCCAAACCAGAATAAAATCAGTTGCAGTAGAATAGATGGTTGAAACGAGTAGCATACAGATATATGCATAACAGATAAAAGTTGATACGCGAAGATTCAAATAAATCTCACTTCATTGATAAGATAGCACAGGATTAATAATTGAAGTGCTAAGCAGAACCTTCTTCAGTCTTGGGCTCGTCAGGTTTCTTTGATGTAGACAGAGGAGATGGAGAACCCTCTACCCCCATTTCTGTTCTAAGGTCATTAATGCTCTGCTCCAGCTCATTTATGCGGTCTCCCATCTCGTCAAGTATATTGCAGTTAAGAAAATTTTGAAAAAAGAACAATATGACATTTTCAGTTGACTTATACAGAACTGGGTCAATTCGGTTTGCTTTTTATTGATAATGGGTCAAATATAAAATGCTAGCTATAAAACGAAAAGAATAAATTGGATTAAACACGTCAAAAATCATCTAACGTGTATTCAAAGGTTATATTGTCCTAAATCTTTTTAATTACATAGATATATTATTATTCTAATAATTATATAGCTTCGTAATCCAATGTGTATACAAGGAGGGTTAATGGGTTATTATCTACGATTAGTACACTACAAGGCATAAGCAAGATATAATTCAAATGAAATGATTAGTACAAAAGGTAAGAAAAGGATATTCTTTTGAACAATGGAGTCAGACATCGTCTGAAATCTGTTTTGCTGCAATAACAAGACTTGTCAGAATGAAATAAAACTTCTGAATGAAATAGAAATAGAAGTTAGAAACATAACAATGTTTAGATCTTACCATCTGTTGAAGAAGCGTCTGAACCTGCAAAAGAGAGACAGGCAAATAAGTAAAAACTGAGCACGTAACTACACAGTTGGATGGGTTGATTATATAAGATAACTCATGATCCAACTATATGGATCATTAATGGATCATAACGCAGCCCATGTCCAATTAATATAAATAGATCATGACCCAGATAGATATGCTGGATCTTATGTTTCTAACATTTTAGCAAGACCTTTTTCTTTCACTTTTTTGCACAATTTTGACGTTTTTCTTACTTTTCTACAGTTATAGACAATTCCTCCAAGGATAGAATTTTCAAAAACATGAACAATTCTGTACATAAATTTCAAAAAAATTGACAAATTTGACAATGGGGTTCATAAAGCCAAATTTCAACAGTGTCTCCATATTAATAGCAACATTTTCAATATAATATTGGTTTCATAACATCGACCACTTTTTGGTATGATTAAAATGATAATGGCAAGCCTTTTCAGTTTCACATCCTTTCATATTTTCCAACTTCTAATTTTATGAAGACATGTGTGTTAAAATCCAGGTGAATTTATGACAAAAACTTCTTAAACCATTCACACTAACATAATAAATCCACGTAAAACTATGGTTCACATTTAAAAAAGTACTGACATTTATCAATATTAATATAAATACTTTTTTAGATAAAAACCAATTACACAGAAATTAGTGAAGATTAATTTTATAAATATAAAAGAGGGGAAGGAAGCCCAGGGAAAGAAAGGGGGTGGCCTATGGTGTGAGGGAGATGTACATGATGGTGGGGCACTGGGGGAGAGGGAGAGGTGCAATGTTAGTATTTGGATAGGTATACTTCTTGGGCCCAACCCAAGCAGAGATCAGGAATCAACGTAAATGTTAATAAGCCTAAATTAAAAGGGCTAATTCAATGAATCATTCATTTGACCGGTTAAACACTTTCTTAAATTCAATTGTTTTATATAGATCAAATAAGACCTAAATCAAAACTATACCCATTGACAAATCCAAAATATGTCTTATAGCAAAATCAGGTGTATGTAATCAGCATTTAAAGGTCACTAGCTTCTATAAGAAGTCAACAACATCCATGCTCAAAAAAATATACACAAAAATCCAGACCAAAAATAAAGGGATATGGGATACCACGATTTAAGCTCCAACATTCAATTGCCAAATTCAAACGGCAGATGAAAATGACACACCAATAAGCCTAAGCCAAAAATATAATAGAAATAAATGTTCTAGAAACTTACAAATTGTGTCATGTCAGCAGTGCTTTGCTTGGTGTCTCCAGAATCTTGTCCGTCCTGCCAACAAAAGCAATCCAATCGTTTTAAGATGAATAACATTCAAATTGAGAGGAGTGGTCTCTTATTGACTATCTAGGTAGAAACAAACAAGTAATTCACAACAAAATCTAAAATAACAAAATATGTGGCAGTTGGCACTGGAATTTCTACGGAACACCAGTGAGATCACTATCAATCAAGCAGAACTGCAATGAGATTCTTCCAAGCAAGACCATCCACAACAGTCCTTCCATGGGGCCATCCGTCGACCGTGGCTAGTGTGGCAACAAGGATTTGTGAACTTCAAAGAGAGGGTGGGGGAATTGTCCACAGGGACAAAAACCCACAGACGTTAAATGAGAGAGGGAGGATACTAAGATTCTAATTTGGAGAAAGAGAGGAGGGCAGACGTTTGTGGAGGTCAAGAAACGAAGCAGACGCAACAGATGTGTCATGTATGTGGGTACGCACGCTACAGATGCTCGAATGGATCAGGGTGACACACAAAAACAGAAAACATCATTCTGTAATGAGAAAAGGTTAAAATTGAGGAATAGAGTTCCAAATTACTGAAATGAGTTCTCAGCACCAAAATGAGACCTCAAGACCTAAAATAAGAACCATCCCTTTGCAAGCTCCCTAAGACCCTAACATTACAACATAACATATCCTATTATCATTAGGAACACAGAAACACAATTCCAGATACCAAAGGTGTTCTTTCTTTCTCGATGAAGTTGTATCACCATAACAAAATGTGATTCAAATTTCTTTTGTTTTTTTAAATCCATTTTCTTCCTCTCTAAGGCTGTAAAACATCAAACTAAATCGCCACTTACAGCATATTGGGACCTTCGGACTGCACATGAATTAAATCAGTTCAAATTTTGATCTAAGGAATCTCGAGATCCATATGCAGGATTTCCAATTTTCAACATCCTAGGTACAAATTTCGATCGATGTACAAGTTGTACATCTGCACTATCCAATCTGACGCACGCGTAAGTAACACTTGAAGTTAATCAACTACACAATATGCTACTAGCCTGCTAGTAACATCAAACATGTTCAGCATTCACATCCATAACTCAAATCGAAGAAACGCCTTCGGATAACACGAAACCCTAACCTAGTGTACACTACTGATAAACACATGATGCAAAGTGAAAGCTCGAAAAACACTATCAAACGGATAATCGATAGAGAAAATGATTGAAGTATTAGAGAGAAAATCAGCTTACCATAGTGATCCGATGTTGCCTCCGGTTGTTGTTCGTCAATTTCTCTTTGGTGAGAAGTTGTGTGTGATTTTTGTGATCTCCTTTTAGAGTTTTATCTATCGGAGGATTCGGGTCCCTAAATTTTGGTGAAATGACCATTTTGCCAGTGTAGACGAATTTCAAATTTTGAAATCGCCTTTTTGTAAGAATATGATTTATTTTTGGGCTGTTTGGTAACATCTGATTGAATAAGGTGCTGTTTGTTTTTTCTGCAGGAAAATGTCTGCAGTCTGCAGATCACGTCTGCAGAAGAAGAGGTAAACCAAACCTCTGCAGTCTGCAAGAAGAAAACTGTCTGTTTTTTAATACTGCAGACTGATAAAATAAACTGAACTTTAAATAAATTAAAATTTAAATAAACTGAAAGTATCAAGCTCCGAACTCTCGTATATAATCGTCGAGTGCTCCTTATCGCGTAGATCAAACACCAAATCGTACAGGTAGTATCAATACAAGCTTGTCCAAACTTGTCCCTAACATCCAAATCATCAACACAAACTTATTTTCTGCTTATAAAAAACTAAGTTCAAGAATAACAAACTGCAACAAATGCCCACATTATAACACCAATCAGAGTTTATTTTTATAAACAAAGATTAAGGCAATATGTACCATCAATTGGTACCCATATCTTCACAAAGATAATGCATCAAGAACATAATTATTCTAATAATATGCACCCTTTATAAGTGGCATTCACAAAAAATTTAGAAAATATTAGATGGAGCAAATGGTCGAACACCTTCTGTGCATCTTTAATAACCCCATAACCGCTACAGTACATCTGACCCACCAACACCTGCATACTGATGTCACCGGCTTTAGCCTCCTTAAGGGTGTCCTGAAACCACCGTCGTGAGCACTCAAGCACCACCTCCGCCAGCGGAATCCGGCTGTCCACCTATGAATTCTCCTCCATTGTCTTCAACCTCTGTTGTTGCTTTCTCCGATTGAACAATCCGGACCCCCTTTGGCTTCACGGGCTCCGGCGGAGGTGCAACTCGGGTCTTGTTGGAAATGGATTTAGGGGTTCGTTTCGATTGTTGTTGGATCCTGTTGGATGTTATTATTCTTGCGAAATCTTGAAGCTTTGGTGAAGATGGAATCGATTTACCCATAACGAAAGATACGAAATTGACTATACAGAGGTTCGTTTGATCCAGTTTCTTATGTGAACGTAATGATTATTGTGTAAAAATAGACTCTGATGGTTTGTCACGGCGAACACTCCAGTTCATGGCGTAGATGTGCCAGGGGCTTCGTAGGTGTAGATCTTCGATCGTCGTGGCTGCTCGTAGGAGTTGTCTTGGTGGTGGTCGGCAGGTGTGTGGGGGCTGTGGACTTGAGGGTTTTTTTTATGTTTGAAGTGGTTGAAGAGGTCAGAAAATCAAAAAAAGATGTGGGGTTGAATCTTCTCTTAAATGTCTTTCGAAAAACAAACAACAACTTTAAATGTCTGCCCGTTTTTTTTTTGTGCAGACAAAAGAGCCTAAGAAATTTTTTTCTGAAAAAACAAACACCACCTAAGTGCTGAACCAGTAAGAGGTCTGAACCAGTAAATGGTCTGAACCAGTAAGTGTATTTGGTTGTAAAAAAAAAATTTAATAAAATAAAACAAAATAAAAATATCACCCCTCAAACACCCCCTTCATTCACCTGCGATATTCTCCCTCACCCCATAACCCGAAACCCTAAACCCACCACCCCCCAATTACCTGCTGAAAATGACCCAAATCGATACCCTCCGTCGAAACCCTCGCTCAAACCAATCGAGAGAGACAGAGAGCTTATGAACAATCGAGAGAGACACACTAATCTCAACCGAAGGCAGCGAAGAAGACGTCGTCATCGCGAACCACCACCGTGAACCACGTCGCGAACCACCACTGTGAGGTATGTTTGGTCATCTTCTTCCTCAACCGCCGTCGAGGAACCACCACCGTGAACCACGTCGCCGACCGACTCCACGTCTGACTCGGGTCAGATGTGGGTTTAGATCTGGCCTAATAAGGGGTTCGGGCAGACCTATCTCCGATAAGATGCAAGCAACCAAGCAAGGCACGTCTGACCGAGTCAGATGTGCACGTCTGACCGGGGTCGGTCAGACCCAACCAAACAGCACCTTAATTTTTTCTATTGTATTGTATCTTGGGCAAGTTTGTATTCAATTAATTTTACGTTGAGCATTTTTTGATGTAATTAAATTTTATATGAAGTATTAGAAGTAGTAGTATGATAAGTTTGTCAAGAAACTTGATATTAATCTATATAAATCTAAAAAGTAATTGGAAGGAAACAGTTAAGTTTCTGGTTTTGGGTTTTGACAATATGATTTATAACGTTGCGTATTTTGGTTTTTACTTTTGTATTTATATGTAGACAGATTGTTGAGAGAGAGTGCATGCGGTGGTTGATGGTGGTGGAGATGACGGACGCGGTGGGCTACTCCGACTTGGCTATCGTTTCCTCACCTTGTGTGTCGTCGACGGTCCAAACCCTGTTGGCAATGCCCAGTTTCGATTGTTGTCTGTATATGGTGATGGTTTCTGTTTGGATGTACTCATTGTGATGCTGATGGTACAACTAATTGTTGCACTCCCCCCCCCCCCCCCCCCACACACACACTATTTCAACCTCGTCGTCTTTTTCTCCTTTTTTAATACCTTTGTCATGCTTTTTTAAAGAGAAAGAGGGTCATGGTTCGCGGTGTCACCAACGGTTCTACCCCTGTTGGAGGTGCCCGCTTTTGGTTGTTGTCGGCGGTGTAGGTGGTGACGGTCTCTTACTCTCTTATTTCAAAGTCTTTTAGTTATCGTAAAACAATTTATTTTGTAATAAACAAACGTTCATTGTATTTTGTGGTGTAATTATCTAGTTCAATAGTAAACCAGAGAAAGTATAATTATAAATAGAGTTTAATGCGGTTTTCATCTCTGAGGTTTCATAAAAACTGTCATTTGAGTCCAAAAGTTTAAATTTTATCATTTGCATCTAAATGTTTCTCAAAAATTGATATTTGAATCCATTTAACTAATTCGAATTAACACCGTTAACTTTTCCGTTAAGTTTCCTATATTGGGATATTTTTTTTTCGAAACAACTACAAATAAAAATTCAACTTTACGTGAGGGGTTTATAAGTTTAGTCATGTTTGGTAATCACCATTGGGATTAAAGTTTGCCTACTAGATAAAATAAAAATATAATCTTAACCACCTAAAAACAACTCATTTATAACTTTATAAAACAGACACCACAAAAATATATATAAATAAATCAGTTCACGTGAAAAGTTTTATTTTGTAATTGTTTTTTTGTATACTAGGTTATAGACTTGTGTATTACACGGGTTGAAAATAAAAATATATAATTTAAAATGTAAATAAATATTTAAACATTATTTGTTTTTAATTCAAATGATAATACAATGAAATAGATTGTATTCAATCTCTATCACGACAAGAAAAAAACACTATTAAATAGTTAAAATGATGATCAATGTTGCACATGCCACATTAAATACGTGAATGTGCGATTCACTTGGTTGAGTTCATTCTTTAAACAATTAGTTTTTCTTTAGAGTTTGGAAATTTATGTGTATTCAACGTAATGACTTGTTAAAAAAAATGTGGAAATGTGGTTTTGGGGAAACAATCAAACAACTAAAAGGTTGTTCATGCCTAGAAAATAAAATTAAAAAAATAAAAAAGTTTATTGACAAAATAAGATAAATATAAATTTATAAGCCGAAAATTATTTGATTATTGCATTTAATATAGACTTAATTTGAAATCAATTTGATGCCAGCAACAATAAACCAATGTTGATTTTATTTTCATTGTGATAATCGAAACCTAATAATAGATATTTAATAAGCGACTAAGATAAATATCAAACATAAAACATAAAGTAAACAATGAAATTAATACTTTGTGAAAACAAAATGGTAACGGACAACAAAAAGGATAAAAAAACAAAAAATAATCGTTGAATGTATAGTAGGTACAGTTATAGAATATGAAAATACCTTACTTGATGTTTGAACAAAGTCGAAAAAAATAGATAATAACACAAAAATTAGAAATTGTGATGATTATTATAAAATTTAAGGGGGTTAAATAAAATTTTATATGATTAATGTAAGGAATTTAAAATCCCTAGATTTTAGTGGTGATTGAGTTAGTTATGAAACTAACATCTTAAATATAAATAAGATAACATGATTTACGGAAAATTTATTAAATGAAGTTTAGCGGGAAAATTTTTGTGAGGTGAAACCTCGTGATGACATGTGGCATCACATGTAATCATTTATTAGTATAGATTTTTTTTTGTGGTGTATATTTTATAAAGTTAGAAATTATTCACTTTTAGGTGATTATTATTATTTTATATTTTGTGTAATAGGTGAATTCAAATCACAAATTACCAATAACACTGGACGCATAAAACCTCTCACGTAGAGTTTTTTTTTTTTGTAATTGTTTTGACAAATATACCCCTAATATAATAAACTTAACGGAAAAAATTAACGACGTTAATTGTAAGTAGTTAAATGAATTCAAATGGTAATTTTTATGAAACATTTGGATGCAAATGACAAAAATTTAAACTTGTAGACTCAAATGATAATTTATATGAAACCTCATGGAAACCGCATTTAACTCTTATAAATATTATATTTTTCAAAATTTCAGCTTTATAATTTATCCATTAGACTAATCTAGTGATAGCACGATAAATTAATTAGAAAATATAATAAATATACATATAGATCTCTATCCTCCCCCTCACCTCTAACTTAAATAAAATATTTTATCTTATTTATTAAAAATGTTGGTTTGAGAAGATCAAAATTCAAAACTAAACCCAATGAGAGTTTTTTTTATTCGACGTCGCAACTAATCTATCTCCCCTCCCAATCACTTCTTCTATATAGATTTATATATAAGTATGTTAGATACTCATTTGTTACACGGGTTGAAATAAAAATTATATAATAGATTATATATGTATAATCTAATATACGTTATAGATAACATATTAATGAAATTATCAACATGCAACAAGCATATTTAAGTTATAAACAACAGTATAAAAAGAAAAAATGTTTTATTATTTATAAATATCAATAAACCTCTTTATATATGTTTTTAAAACATTCTAGGTTTAACAATGATTAGTTACAAATTAAACTATATTTAACAAAATAAGTCTTATTTAAGTATTTTTAATAAAATGTTATTTATTCTAGAAAGAAATTATCTTGATTAATATGATATTAAATGAGAGTTATTAATAAAACTTTTTAAAGTTGAGATTTTTACCAAAATTATAATTTATTGTGTTGATAACACATGAACAATCATAAGTGGAGCCTAGATAACGATGACGTGAATATACTAGAAAATAGCCATGTGGCTAATAGTTATTTTGATTTATTAGAGTAGATTTGATAAAGATTACATATAATTTGTCATAAATTCACCTATTGATTCGATGAGAAAAGTTGAACAGTGGTTGAAACAAGACGTGACTCACCTTCCTCCAAACGCACTCTCTCATCACCATCTTCATCTCCGTTACCCACAAATTTCTCCATGCTCGCATTCCTCTACGCCATGGGCGAAGCTCTTTAGGAGCGGGGAGGGCCCCCTGCCCCCCCCCCTCTTTTTTTTTCGTCAATAGCGCTAATTTTTGGTCCGGTAATGCAATTTTTTGGGCCCGGTAGTGTAAATTTTTTCATATATAACGAGTTCGCCCCCCTTAAAATAAATTAATTTCGCCCCGCCGCCCACTTATAAAGATATCCAAGCTCCGCCACTGCTCTACGCTCTTCGAGTTTTATAAAGGATTATCTATTCCGGAGACGGGCATCATGGAGCTATAGTTAGTGTTTGCATCATGCAGCCTACTAAATTGGAATTGTAGCCCATGGTCATTGGTTCCATGTTTTATGTGAGGACAACGCATTGTTGGAACTTACTAATGTTAGACCATAAATTTTCATTGACATCGATGCCAGCAGCTATGATAGCAAAAGTTTGTTAGCTATTTCTTAAATAAATGGTTTAAATACTAAGAACTATATTACTAAAATAATAAACTTGAGCCATAACAAGCATTAAAATAAAATAAAAAACAAATGGCTTCGCCCGGGTTCGAACCGGAGACCTTCAGTGTGTTAGACTGACGTGATAACCAACTACACCACGAAACCTTTTTGTTTGTGTTCCACATTAATAACTAATAACTATTTTTCTGTTGCTGCTTTCTTGCTCATACAAAAGTGCATCGACCTTCCTGTTTTTTAGCCACTGTGCTAGAAACCAGTTTGAGATCGTCTTGATATCCTGATTTGAAGAAGATCTAAACTTGATCAGAAAGCTTGGATATCGTTTTTTATTTTCTTTGAATATCTCATTATACATAGTTATAATTACGTTTGATCAAGTAGTTTTGATTTGTGTTTTTTAAAACTATTTCAATAATGTAAGAATCAAGATCGATTCAAGTTCCGGATAAAATATATGCATTTAAACTATATCTAATATAGCAAATTTGATTTGAGAACTTCCAAATATCCATTAGAAGTATGTTCAACACCGAATATTCAAATTATGTTCGGGTTAAATTGTTCTATCGTATTTCCTTATAACAAACTTCATTATGTAATGTACTGAAGTTTTTGGTTTTAAGGCATGAATTTTAATGATGGGTTACACAACTATAGAAGCTAGATTTACACAATCGTTGGCTTGTATTGTTAAATTAACTCCTTCCCGAAATGAATCACACAAACTATGCAAGTTTGATTCACAACCCGGTGTGTAGAGCCTAGCCTTCAAAATGTTAGTTTCTCAAAAAATTTCTGATATGATTTTCTAAGTTGAAAACTTTATATATTCATTAGTATTTTAAGTGCTGTTACACCTTGCAAACTAATTATATGTTTCTAACTCAAAAGTCAAAACAATCTCTGTAGTAACCAAAGTTGTACCCAGTTTTTCTTTCATTAAGCATTAAAGACCGGTAAATCATAAAACTTGCATTGTCACATCGAATAAAAAATACAACCAGAAGTTAATTTGTAAAATAAAAAAGAGAAAGAGAAAGAGAAATTATAGTACAACATAGATCAAAATCCCATCACCACTTGGCACTCTAATATGTCGATGCCTACTTTTCTTGCGATTTTTGGGTATCTTTCAACCAATGAAGTTGATATCCATGATTGGTTAATATCAGCCGACTCATCGGATAACCAGCAACACAAGCGTCCATCTTCGCCACCTGTCCAACCGAAAATCCCTTGTGTTTGGTTAATTCCAGTTTTCATGGCTGGAGAAGCAAACACACTCCTAACGACACCCCGTATGACCACCATGAAGAACAGCTTCTGGAGATAGAATTGATCTCATTCCTCCTTGATAGGCTACAGGAAAGTAGCCCAAACTGCCGCCATTCGTGCCTCCTATAACCCATAAACGGTCATCCACAGCCGAGTAGTGACAGTCAACAAAATAGTCAACCTACATATTTAAGCAATAGATTATGATTCGCATAACCAAAGCATGATGGTTTCTTTGCAACAAAAACCGAACAACAATTGTTTAAAGAGTAGTCATTAATTTTTCTGAAAGTTAAAAGCGCAAGGTTACAATGTTGCATACATGATCTAGAGCCCAACTATTAGAGGCCAAGTGGCGTGCATCCTCAAATTGGCTTCAAGTCTCGAATCATTCAAATCCCAGATACTATAACAGAATGCATAAAACAGCAACAAACATTTAATTTCCTGAAAAAACAATCATGTTAAGGCCAAACAGGTAAAGAGCAAGGTACCTTAAAGTTTCTATGTGAGTTAAACACCACAGCTTTTCATATTTCCTGCCAAAAAGTCCCACCTTTCCGATCGATGTCCCCACATTAATCACCTTTCATAACATCGGCCACGTTAGTAGAATGATCAAACTTATATTGATGCCAAAACGATTAACAAGTTTCATATTGTTATTAAACAAACAATTAATTACACTAACTTACAGATTCCAGATGATCGTCATCATTGATTTCTCCAGTGGTATCAAATGTACAAATTAATCCATCAATAGCAGATACAAGCTTATTTTGCTGCTCTGGTACAAGTGAACCTGTTATCATTCATGATTCCCATTAAGTTGACAGAATCCAGTTCTAAAACTAGTAATCAAAATAAATAAAGTTTTCAAAAGCCCAATTAGTAAAAAGATGTCAACTATTTCACTGAATAAGAACAGTTGAAAAGATGTAATTGGTTCCATATTGTTGTTATCCATTTGTACTGATAATGAACAGAAACCTAGAATTAGAATTAACCTGTGTGACATCATCCATATGAGATTCCTCCAAGCAGGCAACGTGCTTCTTGTTTCTCCAGTCCCAGAAAACAATCTACACAGACGAATTGAATTCTATTCGTTATGGACAACTTATTGTAAATTTGATGACACAATTGGAATTACCATACACAATTGTGCATTTTATGGTAAATTAGCTAAGTAAGAAACATGTTACAGTTGCCTAAACCAAGATAGCGTCTCGAATATCATTAAAAAAAAGACCAAGATAGATTTGGCATAGAGTGTAACATCCAGTCCTGGTTGTAAATGAGAGGAGAATCACACAGTTAAGCATGTTTGGATGAGAGTAATTCCAAGATGAGTAACCTCATGGGAAGTCTCCACCCGGCCGGCCAAAAACAAAACCGTGAGTTTTTCGTGTACAAAGTAGACAATGTTGCCGTGTTGGTTGATATGGAAGACCAAATATTATGTGGAGGTGATTGAGAAGACAGAGAAAAAACTTTTGGCACGAAAAAATTCGACTTGTATATTGCAAAGAATATTTGAAAGATTACATACAATTTATCCTATGCTACAACTAATAACTATCAAAGATTCATTTAGGTTGAATATCCGAGCTTTATTAACACGGTATGGTTGTGTAATGACAAAATAAGTTTCAATCAATCCAGGTTCAGTTCAAGAATTCTGCTTTGATGTGATTAACAAGGAGCAAGAAAGAATCACCATGAGAGGAAGTCTAGTAAGATGTACATGCCATAACATGTAGAAAACCGCGAGGACGATATTATATACAACTTGATATAATTCTACAAACAGCTAAACATTTGCTTCATGATACCATTACCTGAGATTTACAACCTGCAGCAAGAAGATTATCGCCTGCTCCACCAAATGAAAAGCTAAAAATTTCTTGCGATGGACCAGCATTTAAACAAGACACCTGCAGTTCATATACAGAAAAATACACACGCGGTGAGATCAATTTCCGCCAAAAACTTACATTGGTGAAGAGAAAGCTACCAACTCAAAAAAATCAATTTTAATGCATCAAAAGCACTAATAAAAAGTTGAAAATACAAAGTGAAAGACTGTTGGTAAGAACGAGTATCCCAAGCCCTAATAGTGCCATCAGACGAACACGAATGCAAAATATCTCCAACAAACAATATGTGATTAATACTATCAGAATGATGACCCCTACAGCATTCTCCGACGAACTGACCGGTCACCGGCGAATACAATTTCACGGTGTTCGAAGACAGAGACACCGCCATCGATGTCCAGTCTTCCCTAAACCAAATAACACAAATACACAACAACAAACACTCAAACTCGACTATACTCCCAAATCACAACTAAAACTAAATTATTCTGATTCTACAATTAGAATTTACATACTTGTGAGCAATTTGGAACACGTAATCATCACCAAAGTTTGTTTGAATTGAGTTTTTTAGCGAAAATCGCTTCGATGAGCTGCTGGAGGCGGTGGTACCGTTGTTATGTTGTTGAATTTCTTCTACTTCCATATCGGTCGCCTCCGTGTGCGGTGAGGCCATTGGCGATCGTTAGGCGGAGGCTGTGAGATTCCGGTGAGCCGCTGAGGGTTTGTGCGTTTAAACCCTTTTTCGTGTTGTGTTGAAGAAAACGTATGTTTTATTTTCGAGTTGTGACGATTTTAGTCCCGCCGGTTTACATAGTGTGTGTAGTACCCCCTTGGCATTGCAACAATTCTATGAAGGGATAACAAATTAACATATACAAATGATAACCGATTTAACCTTTTTTTTAACGGTAAATACATGACTCTACTATATATGATGGGTGTCATCCTAATCAAGCTCACTTATTTGTGTTTCTGGCCTGAACCACATCATTGACTCTTTTAGAATGAAACTCGCAATTAGAAAACCCCATGGATCAACCTAAAACCTTTTTTATATGAGCGAGATTCGAACCCAAATATTTTAATATTTTGTTGAGTTGCGCATCTCACCTTAACCATTTGATCTAAAGATCACTGGTTCATTTTATTCAACTGGATGTTAGCAATCGTTTGGTTCGTTTTGTTCTAAATAAAACTCTACGCTTTTTAACTTATGATAACTATACTTATATATATCCCTCTTAGTGTGATGTTGGAGGTATGAGATGGTGAATCGGTAATGTGTATTTATTTGATTTCTTTTCATAATATATAGACATCTAGATAAGACGATTGATAATTTATATGATATCAAAGTTTAAGATATTATACACATGGGTTAGTGGTGGTTTACTTTGTAAACAACGTCTTAATATGGTAAGAGTATTTTGTAATACAAGATTTTTTTATCCCACAAACAGTTAGGTGGAGTAGATAAATGGGGAGCGACACAAATGTGACGAGATTATACAAAGAAAAAAAGATGTAAGCTCTGTAATTCTAATAAGATGTTGCATAGTTGTGGTGGTGTTCCTGACATAATAATGTGAAATCGCTTGTGAGACTTCTCGTTACGGATGCAGTAATAATCAATCACTTAAAAGCCACTTGACCATGGGTCATGCACTCATTTGTGTTGTTCATTATTTTATATCATTGTAACATCACATTGTCTTTCATGTTCATCTTTCACCTTATCTTGCAACGACAAGCGAAGGCGTGATGCTCCCATATGGCCCCTCTTAGCTACATCAGTCGTGCTCTATTGCAGGATAACCATACCCTGTTGTCTTATTAATGAGTTTGTAGTCCCGTCATATCATGGCTTGTTATAAATACATTTTTTTAGCTGTTAAATGTAATATGTCTATGATGGGCACTGACATAGTTTTCATGTGTGTGTTAGGGTGGTCGGTGCCTTACGGGATCCGACAAGCTCCATCAGGTACTGCGGTGGTATTGTCGTAAGTTCCTCGTGTTGTGACAGAGGCATGCAATTGCGGCTCATGAACCCGATGACGAAGCTGTCAATATAAACATTACCGTTAAAAGTCATCGAATATAAAAAAACAGTATCACAATCCTCTAAAATAGACTGTTATTAAATGATGTGACATCTTATTATTAAATGGTGTCTTGAGTAACGGAAGATTCTAGTCTTGATAAAACGTAAAAACCATTAAACATCCTTAAACTATTTTACTCCATCAAAAACAACTAAACTACACTACACGCTGTCACACAAATCCATCACCGTGGTAATCGGTTCCACTGCCACGTAATCTTACAGGCCGGATTGAGTGACAAATCTTAGTACAAATCAGACAAAATAATAATATAATCCCAAATAATTTTCACAAAATCATCTCGTTTATCTTTGAATATCATCTCAGATTATCTTCATCTTCTTTCTTATCTGTACAATTTTTCTGCTAATTCGTTCATGTAAGCAATTTGATTCACAACAACAAGTGTTAAACACCATGGTTGCTTCAACAATCACCGACGTCCAATGCTGATACCACCGATTACTCACCGTCGCCGGCGTTAGGTTGTTCGTCGTCGGTACCTTGCTCGATCTGTCTCGATTTAGTGATCGATGATGGCGAGAGATCCATCGCGAAGCTTCACTGCGGCCACAAGTTTCATCTCGGTAAGAACGCTTTCGGTTTGATTGTTTGATCTATTTTGTGAATCGATCGTCTGTATCACCGAAAACTCAATGCACATTCATCAGATGTTCTGATTGTTGTTAGAGGTAGTGTTTTGGTGATTAGATGGTCTGATTTAAAGGTGGATGGAGTATGAGAGCTGAGGATGCATATGTGATTGTAGAAATATGTGTTGAACACAATTGATGAAGATTGCTAGAAGCATACATTGCAGAATTGGATAATGAGGTTGATGCAGTGCATAATGACCACAATCTGAACAAATTCACATGCACTTTGATGGAAATCACAACAATACAACATCAGATTTGAAAAACTTGGAGAAATTAGACTAACATGAATGTATTTACTTACAAAATTAGATGTGTATGATTGCGGTAGGAATACATTTGGTTTGTTTAGGAGTCTGAGATGATTTACAGAACTTTTTGCTAGCTTTTAATATATATTTTGTTGGGAGATAGGCTTAATATTGCGTTTATGATAATTGTGTTAGTAGGTATTCTCATTTAACCTGCTTATAATCTGCAGATTGCATTGGATCGGCTTTTAATACAAAGGGAGCAATGGAATGTCCTAATTGTCGCGAGGTTGAGAGTGGCAGATGGCTGTTTGCAGATGTTCTGCACATGAAGTTCTGAGGCTGGTGCGCGAGAGCGGATGGCGTACGAGGGCCTACGTGATATGAGCAATTTTAGGCGGGTGAGCACTGGACGTATTCTCATTACATCTTCTGATAAATGTTGCTAATTAGTTCTACCTGAACTTCTGATAAATGTTGCTAATAGTTCTACCTTTTTTCAGGCAGGAGCTCATTGGCGTCCGTTTGGTGGGTTTGCGGTTCATTCATTAATTCAGTAAGCCACTTTCTACATCCTTGTAGTTGAATACTTGAATATTCGCTATCCTTTAGTTTAGATATATATATATATTTTCAAGTATCTATTCTATGAAGACCATTATGATTGCCTTCTGTAATTTGTAATTAACCAGAAAGCTTTTCATATCTTAACTCTCATCTTCTGTTTAAATGTGGGGAGAGGAGATCTTAGTCATTAACCTTAAATAACATTGCCTAACATATGACTATATATTAAGGCACACATTCGTCACAAACTTATATACACACTACAGGTGCTAAACAACGGTTCTGGTGCATGTGTACTGGATTTGTTTAGTGTTTTGGTTTACTCTTATAGTATGGTAGTTAAAGTGAACCAAAGGACAGTACAAGAAAAAAAAAAGATTTTGCGACCTGAACTGTCTCTTGACTTTTATGTTGGCTTCAAAGCGGTTTGCTGATTAACAGAGGCTTAAGAATGCGTATCTAAATAGAGACATTAGCAGTTGTATTTACATATACCTTTCAGCACATTATTGTTTGTTGTATGTAGGCAAAATCTGACTACTCTTTTGTAGTTGATTAATACGTGTCACCACAAGTTCAAGATGATAAAAGTCAGTAAAGAATTTTGCATATCTTAACTCTCATATCGTAACTTTCATCTTCTGTTTAAATGCGGGGAGAGGGGAGATCTTAGTCATTAACCTTAATCACATTTGCCTAACATAGACTATATATTAAGGCACACATTTGTCACAAACTATATACACACTACACGTGCTAAACAACGGTTCTGGTGCATGTGTACTGGAATTTGTTTAGTGTTTTGGTTTACTCTTATAGTATGGTAGTTAAAGTTGAACCAAAGAACAGTACAAAGAAAAAAAAAGATTTTGCGGCAGTTCAACTGCCTCTTGACTTTTATGTTGGCTTCAAAGCGGTTTGCTGATTAACAGAGGCTTTATGAATGCGTAGTCTAAATAGAGACATTAGCAGTTGTATTTACATATACCTTTCAGCACATTATTGTTTGTTGTATGTAGGCACAATCTAATACTCTTTGTAGTTGATAAGTAGGTGTCACCACAAGTTCAAGATGATAAAATTCAGTAGAGAATTTGCATGAAACTCTATAAATTACAAATAGTAAAAAGCAGCCATCAGAATAATCTTACCATATAAACATCGTATATTAATTTCCAAACGAAAAAGGTTCTCATAATTCAAAAAAGATTCATTAACTCTGTACCCAATTTGCACTGTTCTTTCCATCCTTAAGCATAAACTTGCAGTTATCTCTGATCTGATAGACCTCAGTAACCTGTTTTTAGTTTCTTTACAACCTCATCAAGAAATTCATCATAACGTATTTGCAAGTTTATAGAAAAAGAATCTTGCAATCCCAAAATGATCTTTTTGTTTGTATATTTATATTTCAAACATGATAGAAATCTTTAGAGGACATTATTAAGAAACATAAGCTTAGTCTTGTCTGCGTGTTGACTTTTAGGTCAACTACTACTTAAAACACACACGTCAGTAACCTGGCCACTTAAAGAAGCTAGATAAGACATTAGACATCCATCTTTCCATGCAGTTTGTGTTTCAGACAAATGGATGCAAGTTTACAAAAAAAATATTCAAATCAAGAAATAGTCTTTTTGAAGGCATATAGATATCAAACTTTTGTGGAGGCGAAATGATGGAACATTAATAGGAAACTAATGACTCGTCTTATCTTTAATCATCATTGAGAAATACGAACTTCATTCTATTTCAGTTTTAGGCTTTCAGATGTTCTAACTTTGACCTTCTCTCAACTAAATTTTTAAATAACTAGACTTTATGAGCTGCTTTTGATACTCGTTTCCAATTTGGAAATTAATCGTAATTCATCAAACTCTATGATATTCAGTCTGACCTTTCCATATTTGTAAATATTTTCAGGGAAACCATGTCTTCACTAAATAGATGTAAGTTTATCTTTGTCTTCCTCAAATTCTCCAAAAAGAAAAAGAAACAAATCTGAATAAAGGCTGTCTGTGCAGTTGCTGACTCCTAGGAAACTATGCTACAATCACGGAGCACACAGGTGGACCATCTTCAGCTGGCTCTTATATTTCATATTTTCAACCATCGGGCATGTTGGCAATTCTGACTTCCATCATCCCTTAAATTCCCATCCTGCCCACCGTAATAATATCATTCAACCCACATTCAACACCCAGATGGGGTAATGGCAATTTAACTCTAACTGCCACACGGAGATCACTCATGCTCGGACTCAACCTGTCTACTATACCCAGCAGTAAGCTCT
>JACCIY010000435.1:0-104284 GCA_025506505.1 Flaveria sonorensis | reverse complement strand
ACAGGTGGGCTCGTCAGACCCAGTAGTATACCCAAAATTTCCCCGCTATTCAATATTAAACAATCCGAAAGTGTGAGGACTTTTCCATGGTAAACAACACTATATCAATATTATACACACTCATATATAAAAGCGTTTGTGATCAACAGTATGCTATCTCCCCCAAAAGAGATTAGTAAAATGAGTGGGGCAAGAACTCACCTGATACGCGCAAGAATTACTTAGAGCTTAACTTGAAAGAAAGAGGGAAAGACAACCTTCAAAGGTCACCTAGAATACAAGAGTACATAAGCACGTGTACACAAAATCAACATGAAACCCTAAGTGCTCTACAAACCAAGGAACTCAAGGTTTTAGAAAGACAAGACACATTTGACCCAGTTGACCCGTTTGACCCGTGGTGACATTATAGGTGATAACTCGTTAATACTAACACAACAGCATGTCATACATGTTCACATACAACTTGATTACATATAGCACTTCATTAACACATGTACTACCTAGATCATCATGCAACTAGATATCACACAAGTCATGCGAATCACAACAGGCCAAAACAGATAACAAACCAAATCAACATCCCTATAACCTAAACAACACATTTCATCACCTTAGAAATCATCCATGAACACACTAGCATGATCCTAATATCCCAAACATGCTCAAATCATCCTATTCAAGGATTTGCACAATTAAAGTTTCCCTTTTCGGAAAGTTCATCCCAAATTCATCAAACTCACACTACATTCATGAATTCATCAATTATATACCAACTCAAGTCCATGACAACATCTAAACATGATCAACAACACCTAATCATCATGATTTATCAACATTCAACACCACAAGTTACTATTTTTAGCAATGTATGAACTATAACACATCTTGATTTTCAATTGTTCATATCATCAACTTAGCATCTAATCATCATCACAAACACATCCATAACATTCATACATCATCCAATCATCAATTCATGCAAAATAAAGTTACTATTATTAGTAACCTACGAACAACGTATCAAAATCATAGCTTTCTTGCAAAATCGACGTTAACTAGCATATATACAATACAAGCTAATAATAACAACATCAAACAACCAACATTCAACATCCAATTTGATCAAACATCGCCTCAAACTCTCGGCCAAGATGATCATATGAACAAACAACCAAAATCCAAACTTTCTTGCATAATCAACGTTAACTAGCATCAATACAACCTAACTAACATCATAACATCACCAAACAACCAAGAATTAACATTCAATTGCAGATTTTCGAACTAGGGTTCGGCCACCATGAAAAACCGTCAAAAACATGTAAAAATCTAACCTTTAAACGTGTAATGGCTTGCAATTGATGATCTAACTTGTTGTGATGCTTGAAATCGGTCCAAAATCGAATGGAATTGCTTGTTCTTGATGAAAACCGAAGTGTGTGTGTGTGTTTGAAGGTGTCGCGGCCGAAAGGGTGATTAGGGTTAGAGTTTTGATTTTATTTTATTTAATAATCCATAATTACCCTTTTAACCCTTATAATTTGTATTTTATAAAAATTAAGCTTTTACACACTCCTTTAAAATGTTTTAACTAGAATAATAAACATATAAACTAGTAGTAGCAATTATATGTATTATCTTTACAAGCTACAAAATTTACAAGTAAATACACACGTTTCCACGTTACGCGATAAATAACAGTACAGTAACATTTAAATCACATAAGCATAACTTAATAATCACATTGTTAACTTAATTATCATCAATTTAACATTATGATTATTGTTAAGTCACCAACGTTCAACGACAACTAGGTGTGTGCACGACACGTGTATGCAAGACTTAACGGAACAAACGGAGTTTGGTAACGGAAAATTACCGGATGTCACATTATCCCCATGTTGAAAGAATTTTCGTCCCGAAAATTGCGTTACATGGTGAGTGTTCCATCACTGGTCTACTACATTGGCACAAGGAAATCGAAATCGTGTGAGTTTTGGATGAGTTGTCACATCATCCCCATGTTGAAAGAAATTTCATCCCGAAATTTAATCAATACCTTCGCCGGCTGGCATCGTCTTTCGAATAGCTGAGGGTACTTAAGCTTCATTTGGTCTTCACGTTCCCACGTGAATTCTGGTCCACGTCTCGAGTTCCAACGAACTTTGACGATGGGTATTGCTTTGCTTAAGCGTTTTCACCTCACGATCCATCACTTCGACAGGTTCCTCAATGAAACGTAACTGTTCGTCTACTTGAACTTCTTCCAGTGGTACGACCATCGTTTCATCCGTTAAACATTTCTTTAGATTTGAAACATGGAATACATCATGGATTCCACTCAATGAATCAGGTAAGGCTAGTCGATAAGCCACTGGACCAATTCTTTCCACTATCTCAAATGGTCCAACGTATCTCGGATTTAGCTTTCCTCGCTTACCAAACCGAACTACGCCTTTCCACGGTGAGACTTTTAATAAAACCTTGTCACCTATCTGAAATTCCAAAGGTTTCATCATTTGTCAGCATAGCTTTTCTGTCTGTCTCGCGCTGCGGCCATGCGGTTTCTTATCTGAACAATCTTCTCAGTTGTCTCGTGTACTAACTCGGGACCCGTTAATTGACTATCACCAATTTCAGCCCAGCAAACTGGCGATCTACACTTTCTCCCATATAAAGCTTCAAAAGGTGCTGCCTTTATGCTAGTGTGATAACTGTTGTTGTAAGAAAATTCCACCAATGGTAGGTGAACTTCCCAGTTATTCCCGAAGTCAATCACACAAGCACGTAACATGTCCTCCAAAGTCTGTATAGTACGCTCGCTTTGACCATCAGTCTGTGGGTGATAAGCAGTACTCATATCCAATCGCGTACCTAAAGCTTTCTGCCACGACTGCCAGAAGTGTGATGTGAAACGAGAATCGCGATCAGAAATAATTGAGATCGGTACTCCATGCCTCGAAACGATCTCCTTCAAATAGAGTCGAGTTAATTTCTCCATCTTGTCTGTTTCCTTTATCGCTAGGAAATGAGCAGATTTTGTTAATCGATCCACGATAACCCATATTGTATCACAACCGTAGAAGTGCGAGGTAACTTAGTAATAAAATCCATTGATATCTGATCCCACTTCCACATAGGGATCTCGGGTTGTTGTAGTAGACCAGATGGTTTCTGATACTCCACTTTAACCTTCGAGCAGGTCAGACACTTGCTCACATAAGTAGCTACATCTGCTTTCATGTTAGGCCACCAATAGTGCGCCTTCAAATCGTGGTACATCTTGTCAGATCCAGGATGTATAGAGTACTTAGACTTGTGTGCCTCACTCATGACCAAGTCTCTCAGATTTCTGTGTAGAGGTACCCATAGTCTATCCATGAAGTAACGAATCCCATCCGCTTTTACTTCCAATTGTTTTTCCATACCCTTAACGATTCAGACCAATGTTTTCTGCTTTCAAAGCTTCTGTTGAGCCTCTCGGATTTGTTCAGGTAATTGCGTACTAATCGTTAGTTGCAGAGCTCGCACACGTCGAGTTTAGCAGTCTCTTTTCTACTCAACGCATCAGCAACTACATTTGCTTTCCCAGGGTGGTACTTAATAGCACAATCATAGTCGTTTAACAATTCCACCCAGCGTCTTTGCCTCATGTTCAACTCCTTTTGCTCAAAGATGTGCTGAAGACTCTGTGATCGGTGTAGATGGTGCATTTGGTACCGTACAAGTAATGTCTCCAGATCTTCAAGGCAAACACTACCACACCCAGTTCCAAGTCATGGGTGGTATAGTTCTTCTCATGAATCTTCAATTGTCTAGAGGCGTAAGCTATCACTTTATCCCGCTGCATCAAGACGCATCCAAGTCCTTGAATAGACGCATCGCAGTAGACTACGAAGTCATCACTACCATCCGGTAACGCTAATATTGGTGCGCTACACAATTTATGTTTCAGCAACTGAAAAGCAGATTCCTGACTCTCACCCCATTTGTAGGGTTCCCTTGTGAGTCAAAGCTGTGAGAGGTTGTGCAATCTTAGAGAATCCTTCAATGAATCGTCGATAATATCCCGCTAATCCAAGGAATTGTCGTATCTCACTCGGTGTCTTAGGAACAGACCAATTCTTTATCGCTTCAATCTTAGCAGGATCAACATGTATTCCCTTCTCGTTGACAATATGACCTAAGAATTGTACCTCACGTATCCAGAAATCACACTTAGAAAACTTTGCATACAGTTGTTCCTCTCTAAGTAATTCGAAGATCAAACGTAAGTGCTCTCCATGTTCTTCCTCGGTCCTTGAGTATATCAGTTATCATCAATAAAGACGATAACAAACTGATCAAGATAGGTTTGCTCACGCGATTCATGAGGTCCATGAATACTGCTGGTGCATTCGTCAACCCAAATGGCATTACCAAAAATTCATAGTGACCATATCGTGTACGGAAGGCAGTCTTCGAGATGTCCTCTTCTCGAACTCTCAGCTGATGATACCCAGACCTCAGATCAATCTTAGAGTAATAGCTTGATCCTTGCAGTTGATCAAACAAATCATCGATACGAGGTAACGGATATCTATTCTTGATAGTAACCTTGTTCAGTTCCCTATAGTCAATGCACATTCGAAATGTACCATCCTTCTCTTCACAAATAGAACTGGCGCTCCCCAGGGCGACGAACTCGGTCGGATGAACCTTTATCCAACAACTCTTGTAGTTGGGCAGATAATTCCTGCAGTTCGTTCGGAGCTAACCGGTACGGTGCTCTCCCAATTGGAGCGGCTCCTGGAGTCAACTCAATCTGGAATTCAACTTGACGATGAGGCGGTAATCTAGGAAGGTCTTCCGGAAACACCTCAGGAAACTCACGAACTACGGGGATATCCTCTATCTTCTTTTCCTCGACCTGTTTATCTGTGACGAGTGCTAATATGGCCAGTCGACCCTTTCGTAACAACTTCTGTGCTTTCATAAACGAGATGATGCCTATCACCGCACCACTCCTACCTCTGACCGTAAGGACTTCTTCACCAAGGGGAATCCGTATGATCTTCTCGTGGCATATGACTTCGCTTGCTTATCGGAAAGCCAATCCATGCCTACTACCACATCGAAACTTCCTAGTGTAACAGGCATGAGATCTATGGTGAATGTATGACCAGCAAGCTCTATCTTGCAGTCTCTAAGAATATGCGTTACGTGAATCTGTGCGCCGTTAGCTAACTCTACGGTGTATTTAGATTCTAAGGTTGAGGGCATATCACTTAAAAGACTACAGAACCTAGTGGACACGAAACTTCTATCGGCTCCGGTATCGAATAATACGGTAGCAAAACAACCATTAACCGAAAATTTACCAGTTACTGTTGTAGGATCGTTTAGAGCCTCACCTGAGCCAATGACGAAGGCTCTTCCATTGGCTCCATTGTTGTTATTGCCTCCATTGTTGTTGCCATTACCATTGTTGTTGTTATTGTTGTTGCCATTGTTATTTGTTGCGGTGTTTCCATTGTTGTTGTTGCCATTACCATTCCTCTTAAGTTGGGGGCAGTTGCGTTTTAATGGCCTTCTTTTCCGCACTCAAAACAACCTTTCGGAGTGTATTGTGATTGTTGTGACTTTCTCATCAGTTCACCCCGACAGTCTTTGGCTGCGTGACCAATCTTCCCACAACGTTGGCACTTGAAGTTATCACATCGACCCACATGGTGGTAGTTACACCGGTTGCACTTCGGCTGTCTTCCGCCATACCCACCGGGTCCTTGATTTGAGGGAGTCGCCTGGTTGAAGCTTCGGTTGTTATCGAACTTCCGTTGCTGTTGCTGACTTTGCTGCTGTTGTTGAGGTTGAGATTGGCTGCTGGATGACGATCCCTTGTTGCTTGAACCATCCCACTTGCGTTTCTGGTCGGGCACGCTTGCCACCGCACCTCGTTTGGGTAACCGTCCTTGCTCAACTGCCTGGTCAGTCAGCCTGTGGGCTGTTCGGATAGCTTGTTGTATGGTAGTGGGTTAGAGGCAGTTACCATACTTTGAATTTCGGGCACCAATCCCCGTATATAATGCTCCACCCTCTTGTGCATTTCATTCACCGTCCCTGGGCATAAAGTGGCTAACTCATGAGTACGAGTCGTGTAGGCTTCAATTCCGAGCCTTGCATTTTGAGTTGCCAGAACTCAATCTCCAGTTTCTGCACTTCATTTCGGGGGCAGTATTCTTCGGTCATAATCCCCTTAAACTCATCCCAAGGTAGTTCATTGGCCATGGCTTGACCCAGCATTTGCACCTGGGCATTCCACCAGGAAAGTGTTGCGCCTTCCAATGTCCGGTGGCATACTTCACCTGATCAGCAAGCGGGCAGTTGCATTTCACGAAGACAGACTCTGTCTTCTCAAACCACCTTACAAGCCCTACAGCTCCTTCCGTCCCACTGTAGGTATGGGGTTTACAGTCCATGAAGGACTTGTAGGTACATGGTGTGTGGTCCTATTTTGACAACCCAAACATTAGTCAGATATCCTAGACAAATAACTAGGATAATCAGTTTAACCTCTTGTCATCATTTACCTGCTGGTTGTCCCGGTTGGGCAGCAGCCACTGCCGCCTGAACATGTTCGTTAATTAATGCCGCCAATTCCGCAGGCGTCATGTTTATGGCTCCGGCTCCACGGCCTCCGGCGCCACGTCCACGACCACTCCCACGTCCTCTTCCACGTGCGTCCATATTTCACTTTAAAATTCACAATTACAATAATGAGTAACATCCAACACATTAATCTCATCAAGGTACAGTAAACAATAAGAAATAATGCATTCACCACAACCACAACATTTATAACAGAAATAATAATCAAAGATAAATAAATTGCAATTGAGTCACAAAATATTCCATCAATGTCAAAATTTAAGTTTGTCAGTTAGGTGGGAAACAACCCTTCCCACATAGGTTTCAAAGAAAAGAAACACTACATAGTCTAAGTCATTTAAAAGGTAGGATCAGTCCAGTACATCAAATCCGTCACTGTCCTCATCCATCTCTACTGGTTCTTCTTCGGGGGCTTCCTCGGGTTCTTCTTCTGGGTCTTCCTCATCAGGGTCCACCAAAGGTGCAGGGGCTTCAGCAACCTGAAGTGCTGCTAGTTCTGCCTCTAAATCAGCAAACCTATCATCGATCACAACGTTAAGGTGATCCTGTGCGTCCATGCGCTCACGAAGTGCTACCACGTTGCCTGCCAGCGTATGATGTCCACCAATGGCCATCGAAAGTCGCTCCTGAAGCGTCTCTACCTGGAAACGCAGTTGACGCATCTCAGATCGTAATGCAGAGTTCTCATCAGTGAGTCCTCTAATCGCTGTCGCTCTGTGTCCAGTGTGGCTACTCGGGCTGCAAATGCCTGCTCCAGAGGAATGCTCAAAGTAGGGAGTGTAGGCAAAGTAGAGGCGGTTGATGACCTAGTCCTAGGTCGTGTAGGTGCTACAGGTGGTACGCGTTCTCTATAAGCCATACGGTTTATGTAAGTGGGGTAGAAATCCCAGTTACGCGGAGGATCGAGCTCAGGAGGTATGAAAGGCTGATCCCAGTCTATCTCACCAGGAGGATAAGGATGTTGAGGCCAGTTAAATCCCCTATCCGGTACGAGAGAGTAGGAGGGTGACTCAGATCGTGCAGGTCTCTTGCCTAAATTCCTGGACGACGATGCCATGCTGCGAAGTACGTGTTGCGTATGCCAGTGAGTATACAGTAAGGAGAGTAAACGATGAGTAACTAACAACTGTGCGGTTATAGTCTAGTGTGTGGATGCAACCTAGTTCCCTATAACCAATGGCTCTGATACCAATCTGTCACACCCTAAAAATCCGCGTGCGGGGTTTTACCGTGAGGCACGTGACATACCAGGATCTCAGTCATTAGTTACCAAGAACGACTCTATATGATTAATAAACAAAACCAGAGTTAACGTTTAAAATACTGCGGAAGCGTTTTTAAAACAGGAAACCAAAAAAAGTAGTATGTAAAGAGAATGCGCAAAACATACGCGCCCCAAACACAAATGTTTAATATGAAACTAATCCCAAATTTGTAAACAAACAAATGTAGACAACTCAACGATGCTGGTGTGCGTGCTCCTAGGCAACTGGCAACCTTAACCTGAGAATAGCATACTAAACAAGTCAACACATGGTTGGTGAGTTCAAGAGTTTGCGTTAAAATATAAACCAATCAACAGTTTCCAGAGCATAAGTAGTGTATTGCAATAGATAGCTAGTCTATTAACATAAAAATATTAATCATAGTGATTTCACGATCGAAGCTGACTGTTTACGTTTGTTGCCTCCCGTCACGACTTACCAGACCGTGACGAATATATGTTAGGACAAAATTGCACCCGTATGACCTCGAGTCACACAGGTGGGGCTCGTCAGACCCAGTAGTACTACCCAAAATTTCCCCGCTATTCAATATTAACAATCCGAAAGTGTGAGGACTTTCCATGGTAAACAACACTATATCAATATTATACACACTCAAAGGTCACCTAGAATACAAGAGTACATAAGCACGTGTCCACAAAATCAACATGAAACCCTAAGTGCTCTACAAACCAAGAACTCAAGGTTTAGAAAGACAAGACACATTTGACCCAGTTGACCCGTTTGACCCGTTGGTAACATTATAGGTGATAACTCGTTAATACTAACACAACAGCATGTCATACATGTTCACATACAACTTGATTACATATAGCACTTCATTAACCACATATACTACCTAGATCATCATGCAACTAGATATCACACAAGTCATGCGAATCACAACAGGCCAAAACAGATAACAAACCAAATCAACATCCCTATAACCTAAACAACACATTTCATCACCTTAGAAATCATCCATGAACACACTAGCATGATCCTAATATCCCAAACATGCTCAAATCATCCTATTCAAGGATTTGCACAATTAAAGTTTCCCTTTTGGAAAGTTCATCCCAAATTCATCAAACTCACACTACATTCATGAATTCATCAATTATATACCAATTCAAGTCCATGACAACATCTAAACATGATCAACAACACCTAATCATCATGATTCATCAACATTCAACACCACAAGTTACTATTTTTAGCAATGTATGAACTATAACACATCTTCTTGATTTTCAATTGTTCATATCATCAACTTAGCATCTAATCATCATCACAAACACATCCATAACATTCATACATCATCCAATCATCAATTCATGCAAAATAAAGTTACTATTATTAGTAACCTACGAACAACGTATCAAAATCATAGCTTTCTTGCAAAATCGACGTTACCTAGCATATATACAATCCAACTAACATAATAACAAAATCAAACAACCAACATTCAACATCCAATTTGATCCAACATCGCCTCAAACTCTCGGCCAAGATGATCATATGACAAACAACCAAAATCCAAACTTTCTTGCATAATCAACGTTAACTAGCATCAATACAACCAAATAACATCATAACATCACCAAAAAACCAAGAATTAACATTCAATTGCAGATTTTCGAACTAGGGTTTGGCCACCATGAAAAAACCATCAAAAACATGTAAAAATCTAACCTTTAAACGTGTAATGGCTTGCAATTGATGATTCTAACTTGTTGTGATGCTTGAAATCGGTCCAAAATCGAATGGAATTGCTTGTTCTTGATGAAAACCGAAGTGGGTGTGTGTGTTTGAAGGTGTCGCGGCCGAAAGGGTGATTAGGGTTAGAGTTTTGATTTTTATTTTATTTAATAATCCATAATTACCCTTTTAACCCTTATAATTTGTATTTTATAAAAATTAAGCTTTTACACACTCCTTTAAAATGTTTTTAACTAGAATAATAAACATATAAACTAGTAGTAGCAATTATATGTATTATCTTTACAAGCTACAAAATTTACAAAGTAAATACACACGTTTCCACGTTACGCGATAAAATTACAGTTAACATTTAAATCACATAAGCATAACTTTATAATCACATTGTTAACTTAATTATCATCAATTTAACATTACTGATATTGTTAAGTCACCAACGTTCAACGACAACTAGTGTGTGTGCATGACACGTGTATGCAAGACTTAACGGAACAAAACGGAGTTTGGTAACGGAAAATTACCGGATGTCACAAAGACTATTTGTTAAGGGTACACACAAGAAGAGGGAATTGATTACACAGTTGTTTTTGCTCCTATGGCAAGACTTGAAGCTGTACGGATCTTCCTTGCTTTTGCTGCATCCAAGGATTTCAAGGTCTACCAACTTGATGTCATGTGTGCCTTTTATATGGTATGATAGATGAGGAAGTGTATGTCAAACAACCACCTGGCTTTGTAGACCCAGATCATTTAGATTATGTCTCCAAATTGACAAAGCTCTTTATGGTCTGCATAAAGCTCCAATGAAGTGGAATGAGACACTTTCACAGTACCTTGAGCAACATGGCTACAAGAGGGGTACTATGACAACACACTCTCATCAAAGGAACAGGGAATGACTTGATGCTAGTTCAAGTTTATGTAGATGACATCATCCTTGGATCAACTAATCCAAAGCTCTGCAAAGACTTGAGAAGCTGGTGAAGAAGATTTTGAAATGAGTTCCATAGAGGAACTTAATTTCTTGTAAGAGACATATGAGTTGGTGATTGTAAGAGGTCAGGAAGGGAAAACTGGCTAGAGATAAGATTAGTTAGTGCTTATGAAGTGTGGCTGCTAGATGAATCATATATGTTCACTAGGCACTTTGAAATCCCATCCAACTAACTCGAAGAGAATAATTGCTATTCTTCCTTAAATGCATTAGGATTCTGAAGATGCTTATGATAGGATCAATGGTTAACAAGAATCCAATAGAAGAAGAAGAGTGCCTCTCAACTTTGCTAATATATTAAAGTTAAAGATCAATATTGCAAGAGAACTTGTAGTTCGTAGAGATGATTTGTCAACCATAGCTATTTATGATCCTCAGTCATTGAAGAAAGTGCCAATTGATGCTCTTCGGAGAATGAGAGAACTCACCATTCATGTTCTTGATAGAAGCATGATAAGAGAGGCAAGAGAATTCCATGTCATGATCAACTACATTCTGGACCTTACTAATCCAAAGTGTATCGCTTCACCCTAAAGCATATCCCACCATTGTACCAGTTCAACCAACAACAAAAACCGTAGCTACAACATCAACAGCAACACCATCAATAACATAACCAACAACAACAACAAGAACAACAACACTACATCAGCTTCAACTTCCATAACAATCCAAACATCCACATCATAACAACTACAAACAATAGCTAAAGAACCACCAGAATCTTCACATCTTCCATCACCCAAACACACTTGAAGTACTTAGGCTGCATAATCCTTAGGGGGAGTATTGTTGGATCCTGAAAGGATCATGCATGCCAATTAAAGTAGTGATGAAAATCGTTTTGGTTGAACATGCGAGTGTGGATTTTTGAGGATGAAGTATAAAGAAATACAGATGAGGAAAAATACTAAGTATTATTCAACCACATTAGTCTTTACGGGCTAACAAAGACAAATATGGATGAGCATTTGTCTACCCGCAAAGAGCTAATGCGGGTGAACTAAAACAAATACATATGCCTAACAACAACAAATGCGGACAAGACTTCGATACCCACTAAAACAAATGTGGATGCACAAATGACAAATGCGGGTGAAGAACTTGTTTTTGCAGATACTATTATCATGTATTTTGTGCTTAGTATTCTAGATTGTATGTTAGGGTATTTAAGTTATTGTACAGGTCATAGTGTCTGGCCTATAAATAGATAGAATTTTTACCCTTATGTAACTCTTGTACCTCTCACACAACCCTACAACCTGATTACACATAAACCCGTATTGTAATATTAAATTCTTATTATTGAAATCAATTGAGATAATCGATTCTTATTGGTTTTTTTACCCAGCTAGAATTCAAAAACATGAAAAACGGATGAAACGCAAGATGTGCATATACAGAGAAGGACGGGATAGGCGAACGGCGCTAGGCCACCCCTATCCTTTGCTTCAGTCAAGAACCCCCAAGGGATGGTCACATTTAACTTTTCATTTTATTCTTCTTATTCTCCAATCTTGTTTTCCAAGTTTTCTCTTTAGAGAAAACACTAGCCACCATTAACCCTTTCCCATTGTTCAATCTTCATCATCATCGTCGATTCATCAATATATTCATTGTTTTTGTTAGACCCTAAAAGGATAATGAATGCCAATTCAAGTGGTGAGTGGTAAGTTGTTCGCGTTGAAAATTTACAAGTCTTAAAGTTAATGCTGATGAAGAAAAAAAGATATGAATGAAGAATAAAGTCTATGTGTTGCACATCCGCATTAGTCAAATGCAGATGACTTAGGAAAATGTGGATTAGCATTTGTCCATTTGTATATGACTAATGCGGATGTAGAAGAACAAATTTTGATGTTTAAAAAAAGAAATGCGACCAAGATTTTGGTCATCAGCATTTGCAAATGCGGATGAACCAAAACAAATGCTAATGAACAAAATAGAAATGCTTATACAGTTAATGTATTTTTGTACTTAGATTATCCAATATATTTTGTTAGGGTAGTTAAGTGAATTGTGTAGATCATTGTATATGGTCTATAAATAGATAAGTTTGTTACAAATTTTGTAACCCTTACATCCTTGGACAAACCCTGATAACCTTTTCTGTATTTCATCATTTGCTATCAATATACAGGTAATTTTGAGTATTATCATTGGGTTTGATATGTACTTATTGTATATCTGCTATAATCATGCACTGAATTCAATCTAGTATATCTGGTCCTATTGATTCTAACCTAGTCAGTTCTTGAGCAATTGTTGGTTATCAAGTCTTCATCATAGTTAATCTTTTGTCTTTTACATGTTAAGGTAATCAATCCATTTTTTTTATAAGTTTAGTTCTTATTTGTTCATGTTCTTGATGTTATTTATCAAGAATCATCAAAGTCATCATCTAATGTTCATCTACTCTTAAATTGTTGTTAGATCCCGAAGGAATTTCGCGTTTGATGATTAGATCATTACAAGCTGGTAAACTCTAGTTTTTTTACTACTCTTGTAATTGTTTACTTTAGTTTATAATTTGTGGTACTCAAGTCTTATGGAAAATTGTGAAGAAAAATTTTTCACAAAATATTATATGATTGTTAAAATGTGATTAAACACACTCAAACATGAAAAGTTGGATTATGCATGTTAATCGACAAATAACGCGAACCAAAATGTCAAAACATTATTAAACAAGATGGAATTGAAATCAATGATAAGTTATTAGTCTAATTCTGAAATAATTCAAAAATGACATAAAATAATTATTGTTTAGAGTCTCGGGTAAAACAGAGTCAAGATTTGTGGAATTGAATTAAATGGAAAAAAGTTAAGATTTAAAAAAATTGTTGTCATAAATTTAAGTCATTTTGTACACATTATAACTTCAATCATTTTGGAGTCTCGGGGATTTCTCTAACTAATCTAAGTGGTCTCACCTTAACCCAACATTGTTTGATCCTTCAGACATATTAGACAAAACTGAAGTGAATGTCAAATTTGGGAAATTCGGCTAGAATGTTAGTCTATGTTTGTGAGGTTATATCTCACTCGTACTTTATTCATTTAAGTTGATTGTTTTTTCTAGAATTTATTGTTTTAACTTTCTATAACATCAATTCCAAGATAGATACACACACTTATCGATTTTATCTTCTTCATCGACCTGTAATTAGTCGACCTTCACATTTGGGAAAGCTTTAATCACAATTGGTTAAGGGTTCTCATCATCATCATATAAGGGATCTTTATACATGTTTAGTTGGATTATCATCATCAACATCTCTCAAATCGATATCAACTTCTATTAGACTATCTTCCTCTTGTGTTCATCAGTTCGATCTTTAATCTGGTTAACCATGAGGAAAACCATTGGTGTCTAATCTAGCATTATTCTTATTCAAATCACATCTTATTATCAAGTGAGTATTCATTGCCCATTTATTTGTTTTATATTTTGGAAAAAATCATGTGATTTATATTCAATCATTGTTATTCTATTTTAAAATTCAATTCAAAACATACTATGTTATTACTTGTAATTATGTGTGCATAGTCAGATTAACCCGATGATACACAATCATTAATTCATGCAACCACAATAATATTAATAGATCTAATAGTTTGACAAACCCACCCAATTTGTTTATTTGCATGGTGATTGAAACTGGAATCATATATTCTATAAGACTTCGTCTGCGGACTGAGAAATTCAGTCATCACGTTTGATTGTGTTGGTTTGTCTTTTATGTTACACTATTGCATTATAAGTCTTGACATTTCCATGTGAATTAAATTGTTTTCAATCATTCTAATAAATCTATATACGAATGCAAACATGTATTTACTCACCGGCTAATTCGTAAGCTACCTCGTTACTTTTTCATATGATTTCATGAATGTTGATTAGTGGATTTCTAAATCCGCATATAGGGCTTTGACATAGTCAAAAGTTAAAGATAATATAATCATGTTTACTTTAGTTTTTATTTAATTGTAATGTATCATTTGATTATTATTATTCAATGAAAATAGCATATGTATTTTATGTTTTGCTGTACTTACAACGCATATGTATTTGTTCATGAACTGTCAATACTTGACAAATATTTTGAATGAACTTCAAAAATTGTTTGCTAAAATTTTAACGAACTTTAACATGATTTCTATATGGATATTGATTTTCTCTCACAGGCAAAATGTGCATGTGTCAACCTGCTATTTTTGCATGCTTATTTGACTAAAATTTTACAATCTCAAAAGTTTCAATTCCAAGTTTTTTAATATGTATGTTGGGTTGACATATTCCACTAATTTTGATATATTTCCATATTCATCCTATTCTCCCCCTAAATTCTTGCATATTTTTAAAACTTTTTATACAAAAATAAAAATTTTCTTTTGCTTGATGGAAACAAAAATTTCAATTTCCATCTTTCCGTATTCATCCTATTCTCCCCCTAATTTTTTCCAAATTATATGCTTTCAAGATATAGTATTACCATTAGTAAGATGAGAATTCATTAAACTAAGTAATGAATGATTGGTAATACTTTTGCATGAATCATGTTTACCTACCATGAGATCATACCAATCTTAAGTCTTCTCTGATTTGAGTGATTGTTTTGAGAATATACATAGACTAATACAATGTTGATTGCGATATTGTTGTCTACTTAAACTCATGCATGGTATTAATGGTTAATTTAAATGGTGAGCTTTTATCATGTTTTGTGTATGTTTAGGTAATATGTATGTACCCCACACCCGGACATATGCTAAGATCAACCCTCCTCAAGATATGTAAGAAAGAACTTCCAATAACATTTAACCTAGTTTCTTAGGAGTATAAATGCTCAATTTGATCCATATTGGGGTTGATCCACATTGGAATTTGTAAGAGCTAACATAAAGGCTGATGCAACCAAAGAGAACCAAATAGCTCTCAGCATGCACATGTGAAGTACAAGGAAAGTTTGTAGGACCGGTGAAGGGTGGTCAATGCAACAGTCTCACAGGAAGGAGAGGTGTCACACCCTTAAAATCCACGTGCGGGGTTTTACCGCAAGGCGTGTGACATACCAGGATCTCAATCATTAGTTACTCAGAACGACTCTATATGAACAAACAATCAAAATTAGAGTTTAACTTTAAATTTACGGAAGCGTTTAATAAACCAGAAAGACCAAAGTAAAGCAATATAATGTAAAATGCGCAAACACACGCGCCCAAAGTAATACCAACAAATACTTAAATGTTTAATAACCAAACCAAAACAAAGTTTCAATCATGCTGACAACTACAATGATGCTGACCCGTGCACGTGATCCTAGGTAATGGTAACCTCAACCTGAGAATAGCATACTAAAAGAGTCAACACAATAGTTTGTGAGTTCAAGAGTTTGCGTTATTCATAAATCAGTAATAGTTGCAAAATATAAGAAGTGCATTGAAATAGATAGCTAGTCTATATTCATAAGTAATAATCATAGTGATTTCGCGATTGAGTTCAAGAGTTTGCGTTAATCATAAATCAGTAATAGTTGCAAAATATAATAAGTGCATTGAAATAGATAGCTAGTCTATATTCATAAGTAATAATCATAGTGATTTGGCGATTGAAGATGACTGTGTTTCGTTTGTTGCCTCCCGTCACGACTTACCAGGTCGTGACGATGTCTGTGTTAGGACAAAATTGCACCCGTTTGACCTCGAGTCGCACAGGTGGGGCTCGTCAGACCCGGTAGTACTGCCCAAGATTTCCCGTTAATTATCATTATTAACAATCCGAAAGTGTGAGGACTTTCATGGTATGCAACACTATATTATACTATACACAACTTATAATAGTAAAGCGTTTATAAAACCAGTATGCTATCTCCCCCAAAAGAGAGTATGTAAAAGAGTGGGGCTTGAACTCACCTGGTGTGCACAACAAAGACTTAAGAGCTTAACTTGAAAGAGAGAGTGGAAAGACAACCTTCAGAGGTCACATAGAACACGCAAGTACATAAGTACGTGTACATAGAATCATGATGAAACCCTAAGTGCTCTATAAACCAAAGAACTCAAGGTTTTGGAAAACAAGACACATTGACCCAGTTGACCCGTTTGACCCATTGGTGACATTATTGGTGAAATTCCATTCAACAAATATAACAGCTCATCACACATGATTATCATACAAGTTGTTCACATATATCACTTCATTAACCCCATGTACTTCCTAGATCATGAAAAAACCAGATTTTCATACAAGTCATGCGAATCTCAAATAATCATCGTGTTCAACATATATATATCATAACCCATGCATCATACACAGAATCAAATCATGCACAGCATGCCATGTGAAGCCACTCACGACTTCACACCCTAAACCCTGCCAATCCTACTAAGTAGGGGCCTCAGATTCGCACGCGTGTATGACGATCATCAACATATTATTCAACAGAAGCCACGCCAACCAAAATATTCAACCATGATCTATTACAACCCAAACAATAGTACTATCAATACCCATATGACCCATCATCATGTATACCCACAAAAAGACCAAATCTTTCAATTGACCAATTAAACATTCATACAACCCAAACAATGCATTCTACCATATTAGAAATCATCCATGAACATGCTAACATGATCCAAAAGTCACAAACATGCCCAATTCATCATATTCAAGATTTTGTGCAAATAAAGTTTCCCTTTTGGGAAAGTGCATCCCAAAATCTATCTAACACCCAATATACTCATGATTTCATAAACAATATACCAATTCAAACTCATGCTATCATCTAGACATGTTCTACACATCAAATCATCATGATTCATCAATCTTCAAAACCAAAAGTTTCTACTATTGATAACTTATGCACTACATCATCCATTCTTAGGTTTCTAGCATCAACATCATCATTCTAACATCCCCATAACATCATAAAAACTTTAACAACATCAATTCATCATCAAATCATCATATTCATGCAATTAAAGTTACTATTATTAGTAATTTATGAACAACGCATCAAAATCGTAACTTTCTTGTATAATCTACGTAAACTAGCATCTATACAATCTAACTAACATTCCCATATCATCAAACAACCAACAATTCAACATTCACATCAATTTTTGAACCCTAACCCTCGGCCAACATAGAAACACATGAAAAGAACCCAAAACTAACCTTTAAATCGTGTGTTGGACAAGGATTGGAGTTTGCTACACGTTGATCACTTGGAACTACACAAAATCGATGTTTGTTGCTTGATGTTTGTCAAATTTCGCAAAGGGAGAGGGAGAGAGTGCAGGTCGCGGCCGATGGGTGGGATTAGGGTTGGGTTTTTCCTTTTTTTTATTTAATTTGTTATAATTACCACTTAAACCCTTGTAATTGTATTTTATAAAAACAAAGCTTTTAAATTCTTTTCAAAAGGTTTTTAACTAAGAATAACAAGCATATAAACTAGCAATAATAATCATATGCATTATCTTTACTAGTCACACAATACACGAATTAAATACACACGTTTTCACGTTACGCGATAAAATTCACAATTAATATTTAAATCGCGTAATCACAACTAATAACCAACATAGCTAGTTAAATAACTATTTGTTTATCATTATTAATTATTATTAAGTCACCAACGTTCAACGACAACTAGTGTGTGCTCACGACACGTGTATGCAAGACTTAACGGAACTAATGGAGTTTGGTAACGGAAAATTACCGGATGTCACAGAGAGATATGAAACACTTAACAGATCAAATAGGGAACCGGTTAGATGATACAAAAAAGGTAAAAGAACAAGAACAAGAACAAGAACAAGAACACTCAAGAATGATGTATATTGCTCTCAAGTTCTTACAAGTGTTACAAAGCATACATGAAAGATACAAGTACTTGAGACACTTTATAGTACATCATATAGCCGGCCATACTTTGAAGGCCAGCTGGAAACACTAATCTAGACAACAATATCAATGTAGAGTCAAAAGGAAGATTGCTTTTTGACTTGTGACTATGACATGCCATAGATCAGATCCTGATATATTAAAACAAGGATAAAAGTACATAGTTGGAAAGTTACAGATAAAAGACCTTAATCTATAGTGACAAAAAGTATGGACTTTTGCAGGATCGGTTTTGACTCTAAACATAGAACTCACTAAGTCTCACTTGATCGATGAAACATTGAATCTTAAACTAAAGTTGATAATAATATACGAAGTTAATAAAACAAGAGAATGGTTTTCAAGATACTTGTATATATTACTTCTCAACTCAGTATTACAAGACTCTTAAGCTCATGCTACATAAGTTACAATGAGAAACTATATATACTACTATCTACAGCTGGTTATACTTGGAAAACCAGCTAGAATCTACTACTAGACAAATACTACATTGCTAGAAGCAAAGTATCTAAGATAAAATAATATCCTAGATAAGGTAGTCATGACAGGTCCATGACTTACCTTTTGGCACCAACTAAGAATGGTATATGTACTAAGTTGAAATAGTGAACAGTGGATTAAAGTATGGTCAACTACTTGGGTTAGGAAAAGCACCATGCAGTGTATCAGAGTCTGTCAGACAGACCATACTTTTGTCCACTGGTTCATAGTTGATTCTTCCGAGGCCATTTATACTTTAAAAGAAACAACTTCTTTTGAATCTTCTACAGGTCTTTATGACTTTATTCTTCGGAAGACTTTATCTTGGATCTTCTAAGTGTGAATACTTCGGAAGGAGAACTGCTTGGTGTTCGAAAGACTTTGTTCTATCCTTCGGAAGTTCTTCATATACTTCGGAAGGAAAACTACTTAGTCTCGGAAGACTTAGTTTTCCTCCGAAAGCTCTTTAGACATAATGCTTCGGAAGATCTTTGACATAGCCACAGAATAGTAGTTTTGTTTTTTTGAAGACTTCTTCAACTTGTACACAAAATTCTTCTAAGTGTTGTTTTGGTTGCACCAGCCTCATATGATCCAACAACTTTTCACCAACTTATATAAGTTGGTGAGTCTTCAGAGTGGCAGCAGAAAGTGGTTCAGCTTTTCTCAAATGGTGATTTAGAGAAATCATGTCTTCACTATCTTTGGAAGAAATCAGTCTTTGGCTTTGGAAGACTTTGTCCTTGAAGCTTCGAAAGACTTCATCTTTGGCTTCAGAAGATATGGTCTTTTGGCTTTGGAAGATTTGATACTTAGCAAAATTTCCCGAGTAATATCAAATCTTTCAAAGTAACTTCCTTGTACTTCATTTCTTCATGCTGAGAGCTCTTGGTTGGTCTTTGGTTGCATCAGCCTCTAAGTGTAGTCCTTACAAACTCCCCGGCTAATGGTACCAAAACTAAAGATATCTTTGATTCTTGATCTTCATCTATTGACAGTCCTCATTAGAATCAAGACCATTCCTTTGATTATCAGCTGGTCAGGATTATTTAGACTCTCAAAGTACCTCTTTATGTCATAGAGATCATGAAGAGGGAGGTCAAGCATGTTTTGCTAGAAATACAGGTCTTGACCTCCTTGATCTCTAGTGACATACCATCTATCTGGATTAGTGGTAAACATCCAAGACACAATGGGTCTCTCAACAACAAGAGGCTCTTCTTGAATAGGAGTTGGATGAGCAGCCTCTTCTTGATCACCCTTAGGATGTTCTGACCTATCTGAGGTATAGAGGTGGATGCCTTGGAATTCTTCTTCTTCTTCTTCTTGTCCCTTCTAATGGCCATCCTTTTCCTCTTTTTGTATTTTAACTAAGAAGACTGGCTTGCAGTACCAGATTACTCTTATTTGTCTTCCTCAGTTGGTTCCTTGTCCTTTACAGGTTTAGAAGGAGAAGGGTCAGGACCCTGCTGTGAATTAGAAGATGAAGCAGGCTATGATGCAACACCAGGTCCAGGTAGTGTTGTCTCTTGTTGTTCAATCTTGACCTCAGCTTTAGGTGTAGCCTGACTTAATAGAGAATGTAAGTCAACCAGCTAACCCCTCTTGATTTTCTGCTTGATCATTCTAATGTTCTTATCCATGGTGGATAGAGACATTGGACCAAGTCTCCTTTCGGAGAATCCATACAGCTTCAAGAAGCTCACCATCTTCTATCCGTCAGCGGATTTCATCAAGTCTGATCTAATGGTGGTTCTTGACTTTGCAGCCTCTTCCCTCATCTTCCTCTTAGCAGCTTTTTGCTCCTTTAGAACTTGTTACTCAAGCTACTTGAGGTATTCAAATTCAATGTAACCGTATGGGATAGATATGAGTTCATCAATGTTGTAGTTTCTGGACCCTTCCATGTTAGCTAGTTCATTCAAAGGGATAGATATGAGTTCATCAATGTTGTAGTTTCAAGACCCTAAATAGTTTAATCTAGCTTCCCTTAACTCATCATCTTGAGTGCTTGGCTTGGGGGCAGCCTTGATTACAGCTTCCATGAAGCCAGGGGTCCTACTTGAACTCTCTTCCCTTGCCTTCCTCTTCCTCTCTCTTTTCTCCTCCTCTATCCTGAGGAGTCATGTTCCTTTTACCTTTGTCACTCATAGTCCTGGGTGACTTAGGTTGGAGAGAGCTTTGGCCTTTATTGCTTGGTTCTTCACTTAAGCTCTGGCCAGAGAGAGGCTGTGAGACACCTTCACCAGCTGGTGCCTCAATGATGGTAGTAGATACTGAGGGTGCTGAATCAGCTTCTGTCTCAAGGTTCATAGGTTCAACTGCTGGGCCTTCAGTCAAGGTTTCCCCTTCAAAGCTAATCTTAGGGTCCACCTCAACATCCAGTTGACTAATAGTCTTGCCTGCTAGCCTCTGTCTATATAATCTTGTTCTCAGCTTGAACTCTTCAAGAACCCTTTGTTGAATCATATCAGCCAACCTGCAGCTTGCCTGTTTTGACTTAGGTTGGCAATAGGAGGTCAACTATGTAGGTGCTCTCATAGTATCTCAGGTTAAAGATGTTGAAGTTATCTTGTTGACCCTGAGACCTAGAGATTACTAGGGCTCTCCTTTGATCATCATACCTCCATCCCACTATTGGGTTTTCAGTAAGGTGAGATGGAGTATACATAGCCCTTGGTATACCCTCCTTAAACAAACTTTGAATGAGATAGTCCGCATCAATGTGAACTTGAGGAGGTTGTTGAGTATGGACAACTACAAGTGAGGGTGGTGAGTCCTCTATGTCCATACTCTGAGAGAAACTCCCAGGTTTTGTGATTGTAAGTAGGACTTTCTCCCTTTTTGGTAGCATCACCCTCTTGCACAGGGTAGCTAAGAGTTAGGTCCACCATATCCACAGGTTCTTGTGGGCCTGGTTGAGTCCTCTAGATGGGTCTCTCAGCTAACTTGCCCTTGAGATCGGTGATCTCAAGTTGCTAATCATTGACTCTTCTTTGTAAGGTAGTCACCTGAGATTCTAGGTGGCTGACCTTTGAAACTAAATAGGTGCAGAGTTTATTTAGTTTGTGCATGTTTATTTGCATACTCCCCTCATCTTCATCAGAAGAATCACGGGGGGATGTGAGAATAGAACCAAGGTCATCTTCCTTATCACCAGCTTTAGTTTCTTGGCTGATGGTTTTCCCCTGCACATTGACAGCTTCAATAGAAGTGTCATTAGGCTGAGTTGCCATGGTTGAGGTCCGAATGATGTAATCACTTGCAAAAGTGAGAGCCTCTTCCAAGAAGGTCCACCTCAGTTGTGGGCTAGATGTAGGTGATGCATGAGCACTCATCTCTCCTTGAGCAAGGATAGAGAAGAGAGATTCATGGTCCTCACTGAAACTTATATCTTTATCATCATAGATTTCAAGGTTGGGTGTTGTTTGGTTAAAATCAAGTGGCAGGGGATGGTAACTTTCCTCTAAAGGTTGATCACTAGAGTTTTAAGACTCGTAGTGAAGGCTTAAGGCTGGGGTTGTGAGCTCATCCGGCTGAGCATGAGGAACCACAACACTGATAATAGAAATAATAGGAGTGGTTTCGTCCACAGGAGAAGTGGGAGCTCAGTGTCCACTTCCTCCTGCATGGTTGGTGATTTGGAGGTCTGCTCAACCTGAGTAGACTGAGCAGGGGTTCATTTGGATTTTCTTTGGTAGGTGATGGTGATTTATGGTTGTCTGGGGGTTGTAGATGTAGAAGGTATGGGTTTAATATTAGCTGGGCTGCCAAGTTGTCACCTTGAGCAATGAGCTCAAACGTCTGAGAAACTAGGATCTTTCTCAAAGACAATAGAGCAACTTGATTATGTTGCCTGTGTAAGTGCATGGAAACATACTATTGGTTTCGGGGATTAGGGTTGGCCATTTTATGTAGCTTTGTGATAAAGTAAGGTAAGAACAAGGTTGGTTTGTGGGTGAATTTAGGGTTTGAATCTTACAGATGAAAGAGAATAATGAAAGGGGGGGAATCGTTGTACAAGTATACATGATATGGATTTGAGACAAAGTTAATGTAAATAGATAAACATTGAAATCCGACTGTCGGTCCCACCTTTGAAAAAGTGCCCAAAAGGTAGTTTTCTTGGAAGTCTAAATCTTCTGAAGGTAATTTGTCTTCGTAAGGTTTGAAAAAAACTTTCGAAGCCAAATTGGCTTTGTAAGATATTCCTTAGCTTTCTAAGAATTTTGCTTTGGAAGAAAAATACTTAGAGTATTTTTACTTCCTAGATAGATTTTGCTTCGCAAGATATCAACTCTCAAATATCTTATTCAATAAGAGAATAAGTCTTCCGAGACTTAATTTCTTTCAGAAGAAATAGTTCTTCAATACATATAAGTACTTAGTGACAAATATAACCTTCGGAAGATATATTCAAATTTCTTCCAAAGGTTAATTTCTCAGAAGTAGTTATTTGTTTTGAAGACATAATTTTCTTTCAAAGACAACTTGATGTCTTTCAACGGAAAATATATCCAAAAATTTTAAAATTCAAAAGGATATCATTTTTAAAAGTTTCTCCAAAGTAAACTGGGCTTATATGGTGATGATATAGACAACATAAGACATACATATTATCAAAAATAACCTTGAGTTTAGTTTAAGAAAACCCTACTCAAAGTTAATCATCCCAATAGCTAATACAAGATACTTAAATCTCTGTTCATCAAAATCTTTAGTGAACAGATCGGCATATTGTTCATTTGTGTTGACTTTGACTAGTTTTATCAATCCCTTTTCAAAATTATCTCTAATTCAATGATACCTAATATTGATTTGCTTTGTCTTTGAGTGCTAAACTAGATTTTCTATGATAGAGATAGCACTGTTGTTGTCTATGTGGATGGGAGTCTCCTTGAAGTTAAATCCATAGTCTAGCATCTGACTCTGAATCTAAAGCACTTGAGCATAGCAGCTTGTAGTTGCACTGTATTAAGCTTCAGCAGTTGATGCAGATACACAGGATTGTTTATTGCATTGCCATAAGACTATCCTTCCACCAAGAAATTGACATCCCCCAGATGTTGACTTTGCAGTCATATTGCAACCACCATAGTCTATCTGTATATACATACAGATTGAAGTCAAAATTCTTTGGGTAACAAAGGACCAATTTGGGAGCACCCTTGAGACATCTGAGAATTCACTTAACAGCAACCAGGTGTGACATCCTTGGGTTGGCTTGATATCTTGCACAAATACATGTATCAAACATGATATCAGGCCTGCTGGCAATGAGATACATAAGAAACCCAATCATAGCCCTGTAGAGATGTTCATCAACATACTCCCCCTCAATATCTAGTCCAAGAGAGTGGTTTCTGGCTATGGGTGTCTTAGCAACCCTGCACTCAGTCATGTGAAACCTGGTAAGGATGTCTTGCACATACTTTGACTGATTTTTGAAGATGCCATTATCAACCTGCTTCACTTGAATTCCTAGAAGAAATTGAGTTCCCCATGGCACTCCTTTCAAATCTATTCTTCATCAGTTTCTCAAAGTCTTTACAAAGCTTCGGATTAGTTGATCCAAAGATAATGTCATCTATATAAGCTTGAACTAGCATCAAGTTGTTTCATGTTCCTTTGATGAAGAGTGTTCATCAATAGTACCTCTCTTGTATCCATGTTGATAGAGATACTATGATAGTGTCTCATACCACTTCCTTGGAGCTTGATGCAGCCCATAAAGAGCTTTGTCAAGCTTGCAGACATAATCAGGATGATCTGGGTCTGCGAAACCAGGTGGTTGTTTGACATACACCTCCTCATCAATCACCCCATATAAGAAGGCACACTGGACATCAAGTTGGTAGACCTTGAAATCCTTGGATGTAGCAAAAGCCAAGAATATCCTAACAGCTTCAAGTCTTGCTACAAGAGCAAAAACATATGTGTAGTCAATCCCTTCTTCTCGTGTGTATCCTTGAACAATCAGTCTTGCCATGTTCCTAAAAACCTATTTGGTACATATGGTAGTCTTCCCTTAAGGAAGAGGACATAGATTCCAAACTTTATATCTCTTGAATTGAAGCAGCTCCTCCTCTATTGCTTCAACCCAACTTCCATCTTTCAAAGTCTCTTCAATCTTCTTAGGCTCTATCTGGTACAAGAAACAAGAGTGAAAACAAACATTTTTATCATGGGTTTTTCCTCTTGTTCTTACCCCAGTCTCAATATCTCCAATGATGTTTGTGGTGGGATGGGACTTGTGGATTCTCAGTTTAGGAATCACAACAAGTTGTTTGGATAGATCTATATTAGTGAAATTCAGATCTGGTGCTTGAGATTCATCCACCATATCAACACACTTATCAAGTGACTTGATCCAATGAGTGTGTTACATCATTGATGTTGTCTTCTATGGAGTGATTATCAGCATAAAAAAATTCTTGATCACTATCACCACCTCCATCTCCTCGTACATTGAAAATTCCTTCATCAAAGTTCTGTGCCTATGTGTGGGAATTCTATAGGCACCTCAGATGTGTCAGCTGAAGAATTTATCATGGTTAGGCTGATAGGATTTCCAACTACAGGGCTAGTTACCACTAGAGCTGAAATAGTTTGTACACTTGGTCTTCTCAGCTTAAATCTTGGATTAGAATCATCTGTTGATAAGATACCTATAGATCCTGAAACATTCTAACAAGATTTGTTAAAGCAGTTGGCAACTAAACCAAGATCAAACAGCCAATCAGGACCAGAACCTTTCACACTGGGTGTGTGCTCATTGAAGGTCACATTGGCTGACTCCTTAACTACTCTGGTTCTAAGATTGTATACTCTATAAGCCCTAGCTTGGGAAGAGTATCCAATGAAGTGTGCATCATCTGATTTCTTTTCTAATTTGGCTATTTGATCTTTGGTATTAAAGATAGTGCAAGGACATTCGAATGATCTGAGGAAACCAATGAAAGGTCTCCTTTTATGTCATAGTTCATAGGGAGTCTTACCATGAGTCTTAACTAATAAAATTCTATTCTAGACATAGTAGGTAGGGTTGACTGCCTCTGCCCAGAAGGTGATGGAAAGTTTAGAGTCAGACAACATGGTTCTTGTAGCTTCAATAAGTGTCTTGTTTCTTCTCTCAGCAACATCATTTGGCTGAGAAGTTCTAGGAGCACTATATTGTCTTGTAATACCCTTTTCATCACAAAATGCATCAAGGATTTTGTTTTTAAATGCGGTTGCTTGATCAAATCTTATGATCTTGACCCTGTGATCACATTGATTCTCAATTTTCAGAATGAAACTTTTCAAGATCTCATGGATCTCATCCTTAGTTCTAAGAAAGAAGACCCAAGTATATCTTCTATAGTCATCTATGATCACCAAGCAATAAGAGGTCCTTTCTAAAATCATTACACTGGTGGGGCCAAAGAGATCCATATGTAATAATGTAGGGGTATAGTGATGGAGTTCAGTTCCTTTGTCTTGTGAGATACCTTGTGTTGCTTCCCTTTCAGGCATGCAACACAATGATCATCACTTGTAAACTCTTTCTTTGGCATTGAAGTTACCAAATCATTCTTAATTAATTTATTCATGTTCTTAAAGTTGACATGACAGATTCTTTTATGCCAAAGGAAAGACTCATCAATGTTTGCTTTAGATAGAAAGCAAGAAACTTCTCCTTAAGGGGATGTTTCCTGCAAGTCCATCTTGTACATGATCCCTTTCCTAAGGGCTCTGAGTAGTATATGCTCTTAAGGTATGATCACCCCAGGCTTGAGAACAATGCACTCATGCTCAGTAAAGAGCATGTTGTGTGTCTGATCACAAAATTGGGATACACTCAGAAGATTGTACCCAAGATCCTTGGCAAAGTTTACCTTTTCAATGTTGAGCTTACCATTTATGACCTTGCCCCTTCCAATAATCTAACCACCAGATTTTCCACCAAAAGCAAGTGGCCCTCTATCAATTCATTCAAAGTTTTACTACAAAGAGCCATTATCTGTCAGGTGCCTAAAACAGCCACTGTCAATGATCCATGCATTTTCTTTAGTCTTTAGCTGTTCCTGCATAAAAAGAGATGGTTAGTTACATTTGGAAACCCAAGCCTCATTGGTCTTGGGCTTGTCAAAGTGGATAGAAGATAATGCAATAGTAATTGATCCTATATGCATGTTCTGAGGATCATTTGTTGTTGTTGATGAAGAACTTTAATTCACATGGCCTTCCTTCATCTTCTACACCATCTTTGGAAGACTAGACTTGGCCTTCAACTCTTCGGAAGTTTTGATAACTTCGGATGTTTTGGAGACTGGTCCTTTGGAAGCTTGTGCATCCACTGCACCAGACAACAGTACTTTGGAAGCATTCCTTTCTTCTGAGACCAAAATTTTTTCCAAAGGTAAGTTTTCACTTATCTTCTTCTTCACTTTGGAGCTTCCGAAAGGAAGAGATTTTCCTTCCTAAGTTGTTTTCTTTTTCTTCTTCTTAAAATTTTTCTTCTTGTTCATATGGATAGTATTTTTTGGATTGTAGATGCAATCCTTGGCAAAGTGAGAAGTACTACCACACATGATGCGTTCAGTTAGCATACTTCTGAGAATCTTCTTTTGAGAGGGAGGCTGAGCCTAATCACTCTCTACTTCCTTCTTCATCTTCATAGATGATGCAGCAGGCTTCTTGGGATGATGCTTGCTCTTGGAACTTGATGGTTCAAGCTGTGCAGCAGTGGTGCACATTTTATCATCCTTCTTCTTTGAATCAGGATGACTTGGACATGAAGTAGAACTCCTGGTACTAGAGTCCATGGTTGTTTCCTCAAACTTTACCACTTCAAATCCAGCAGAGATAAAAACCTACTTTTGCTTGGAGTTGAAAGTGTCCTTGATTTCTTGGGCTTTCTTGGACTATCTTTTGGCTACCCTGATCAAGTTCTTCCTTGCAGACTTTGTTATCTTGGGTTCTTTCTTCTCTCCAATAGAATAGTGTCCCTTCTCAGGGTAACCCTTGTTACTCACCTCAGGTTCATCCTTCATTACCTCCTCTTCATCTTTATCCTCTTCTTGAATGGGATCACTGGATGGCAGCTCATCTTGACAAGTTCCACACCTTGGAGATCTTACAGATAACAATGTATGTGGAGGAGCTATCTCACTTGAACCCAATCCTTGCTTGTTCTGATAAAAATCTTTGCATGCATGGATAAAGGGATTATGTTATTGAAGGTTTCCTCTTCAAGAAAATATTTTCTGCCATAGCTTTGGTGATCACAAGCTCAGCTTGGCATTCAGTTAATTTGGTAATAAGATCCTTGACCTGAGTCCTATAATTTGTATGCTCATGCTTAAGAGTTGAAATTGTTTTCTCTAAATCTTATGTTTTAAGTTTATAGTCATTTTCAGCTCTTTTAAAATTAGATTTTAAAATATTCAAGGACTCAAGGTCAAATCTCACTTCCAAATTATAGGACCTATACATGTTAACTTCTGTAATCCAATCAGGGGTACAGAGATGTTCCAATACCTTAGCTTCTTCATGATCATTAGTGCTTGGTTTGGGGAAGCATGTTCCACTTGAAAGCTCCATTCAAAGCCTCCTTCTTCAATAACAACAACAACATGTTGTTTTGGCTGGCTTGGCCTTAATTCTTGGAGCTGTATCAGTGTAGTTTGGCCTGGGTTGTGCTTGGCCACCATTTGTCCTTGGTGCCTTGCACTCTTTAGCAAAGTGGCCCATTTGGTTATAGTTGTAACACTTCACTTTGCTTTTGTCCAGTCCAAACCTTCTACTGGCCACATTGCTGGGAAACTTTCTCCCTGTCCTCTTGTATAACTTCTTGGCCCTGTGTGGAGAAGTTCCATGTGTTGGACTATCTCCATGTACTCCAAATCATCTGGATGGATGCACTCCAAGTCTTCAAGAGTAAAAAGAAAGTTGCCATAACTTTAATCAGTAGACACAAAGGCTTGTGCAGAGCTTGTCTCTTTGAATAGGCTTCCTTGGATGTAGCTCTCCCTTGGTGTCTTAGGGAATGTGATGATAGCACCCTTTTGTGACTTTTCAGGGAAGCATATAAGATTTTGCTATGATTCTCTACTTTCCCTGTCAACCACAAGAAGGGTTGAACTCTGCTGGTTGTTGGAAGAGCTGCTGGATGGATTTTGTGAGTTCATCTCCATCTGGTACCCACTAAGGATACCATACAGCTTTATGAGAGTAAGAGTAGAGAGGTTCTCAGTTCTCTTAATGGCCATATAGTAGTGAGTTCATTGTCTGGGAAGAGAGAACATGAACTTCCATACTATGTCCTTGTTCTCAAGCTTTACACCAACATTAGTCAGAGTATCCACAATCTCAACATACCTGAAGTATTGTTGAGTCATGGTTTCACCTATCTTGTAGGTGAAATTTTCAAACTGCTGCTTTATGATATCCTTCTTGTTCTCCTTGGCTTCATCAGACCCCTCATACATCAGCTTCAGTGCATCCCAGAGCTGCTTAGTAGTCTTGCACTTCTTAAAGCCTTTGTATATAGAGTTAGGAAGAGCAGTTTGAAGAGTGGTCATGGCCTTCTAAACTATATCTATTCTTTTCTGGTCTTTATCAGAGTAGTCAGCCATTTCCTTTGATATCATGCCACCTCCAGCAGTGGCTAAAGAGGTGCATGGGATATGAGGTCCTTCGACAACATATCTCCATATCCTGCTGTCTTGAGACTTGATGAACCTTTCCATATGTTGGCCCTAAGTATCAATGTCATTAGGAGTTGTCAGTGGAGACTTTTTCATAGTGCCAGTTTCCATATCAGCCTTAGCAAGAGCTGCCATTTGAGTTGTTAAGTGTTCTGTGAAACTGAAGTGATCAAAGATGGTAAGATCTTACAATCAAGAGCCTGAAATGCTCTGATACCAATTGCAGAACCGGTGAAGGGTGGTTAATCCAATAGTCTCACAGGATGGAGAGATATGAAACACTTAACAGATCAAATAAGGAACCGATTAGATGATACAAAGAACACAAGTAAAAGAACAAGAACAAGAAAACTTAAACATGGTTTTCTAGAATGATGTACATTGCTCTCAAGTTCTTACAAATGTTACAAAGCATACCTGATAGATACATGTACTTGAGACACTTTATACTACATCCTACAGCCGGTCATACTTTAAAGACCAGCTGGAAACACTAATGTAGACAACAAGATCAGTGTAGAGTCAAAAGGTAGATTGCCTTTTGACTTGTGATTATGACATGCCATAGCTCACATCCTAATATATTACAAAAAGGATAAAAGTACATAGTTAGAAAGTTACAAACAAAAGACCTTAATCTACAGTTGACAAAAGTATGGACTTTTCACCAACTCATATAAGTTGGTGAGTCTTCAGAGTGGTAGCGGAAAGTGGTTTGTCCTTGAAGCTTCGGAAGACTTCATCTTTGGCTTCAGCAGATATGGTCTTTTGGCTTCAGAAGATTTGATACTTAGCATAATTTCCTGAGTTATATCAAATCTTCTAAAGTAACTTCCTTGTACTTCATTTTTGCATGCTGAGAGCTCTTGGTTGGTCTTTGGTTGCATCAGCCTCTAAGTGTAGTCCTTATAAAGTTACTTTGGAAGATTTGATACAACTCAATGAAATTCACTAAGTATCAAATATTTCGAAGCCAAAAGACCAAATCTTGCGAAGCCAAAGATGAAGCCTTCCAAAGCTTCAAGACAAAGTCTTCTGAAGCCAAGAGATTGATTTCCTCCAAAGACAAAGAAGACATGCTTTCTCTAACATGCTTTTGACAAAAGGTGAACTACTGTTCGCTGCCATCTCTGAAGACTCACCAACTCTTATGAGTTGGTGAAATGTCCATACTTTTGTCAACTGTAGATTAAGGTTTTAGAGTTTGTAACTTTCTACCTTTGTACTTTTATCCTTTTTATAATAGATAAGGATGTGAGCTATGGCATGTCGTAGTCACTAGTTAAAAGGCCATCTGCCTTTTGACTTTACATTGATCTTGTTGTCTACATTAATGTTCCAGCTGGCCTTTAAAGTATGGCCAGCTATAGGATGCAGTATAAAGTATCTCAAGTACTAGTCCTTAGAACCATGCTTTGTAACATTTGTAAAAGCACTTGAGAGCAATATACATCATTCTTGAAAACCATATACTTGTGTTCTTGTTGTGCTCTTTACTTGTGTTTATTATTTCACTTTAGCTAGTTCTGTATTTAATCTGTTAAGTGTTCTAATCCCCCTAACCTTGTGAAACTGTTGCATTGATCCCCTTCACAGGTCTGACAATTGCTATCGGAGCATTTTAAGCTCTTGATTGTAAGATCTCTCCGTCTTAAATCCCTTCAGTTTCACAAAACACTTACGAGCTCAAATTGCAGCTCTCACAAAAGCTAATATGAAAACCGGTACCATGACAAAATCTCCACTGATCACTCCTGTTGACTTTGATACTTGGTGCCAATGTATGGAAGGGTTCTATCAAGTCTTAAGACAGTAGGATGTGGAGATCTATTGTCAAAGGACCTCACATCCTAAGCACCTCTTTAGCCACTGCTGGAGGTGGAATGATTCCAAAGGAAATGGCTCACTATTCTGATGAAGATTGGAAGAAGATTGACATAGATCAGAAGGCCATGACCGCTCTCCAAACTGCTCTTCCAAGCTCTATATACAGAGACTTCAAGAAGCGCAAAACTGCTAAGCAGCTTTGGGATCACTGAAGCTTATGTATGAGGGGTTTGATGAAGCTAAAGAAAACAAGAAGGACCTCATGAAGCAGTTGTTTGAGAACTTCACCTACATGACAGGTGAAACTATAAGTCAACAATACTTTAGGTATGTTAAGAATGTAGATACTGTCATGGATGTTGGAGTTAAGATTGAGAATAGGGAAATTCTAAGGAAGTTCATGTTATCTCTTCCCAGATAATGGACTCACTACTGTGTGGCCATTAAGAGAACTAAAAAACTCTCCACCCTTACTCTCACAAAGTTGTATGGTATCCTTAATGGCTACCATATGGAGATGAGCATGCATAATCTATCAAGCAGCTCTTCCAGAAATCAATAGAGTTCAGCCCTCCATGTGGTTGAAAGGGATAGTAGAGAACCATATCATCATCTTATCTGCTACCCTAACAACTAATAAAAGGGCCCTTTCATCACCTTCCCTGAGACACCAAGGGAGAGCTACATGTAAGGAAGCCCATTCCAAGAGACAAGCTCATCTCAAGCCTTTGTGTCTGCTGGTGAAAGTTGTGGCAACTTTTTTTTCACTCTTGAAGACTTGGATTATATCCATCTAGATGACCTGGAGTATATGGAGACAGTCCAGCAAATGACTCTTCTCACTCATAGAGCCAAGAAGTTCTACAAGTGAACTGGAAGAAAGTTTCCCAACAATGTAACCAGTGGAAAGTTTGGACTGGATAAAAACAAAGTGACATGTTACAACTATAACCAAATGGGTTTGCTAAGGAGTCCAAGCACAATCCAAGCCTAACTACACTGATGCTGCTCCCAGGTCTGAGAAGCCAAACTAACCAAAACAAAAAGTTGTTGTTGCTGTTGAAGAGGGAGGCTTTGACTGGAGCTTTCAGGTAGAGGTATTTCTCCCAACCAAGCACTGATTGATGACCATGAAGAAGCCAAGGTATTAGAACATCTCTATGCACCTGAATGCATTGCTAACGTAAACATGTATAGGTCTTATAGCCTAGATGTGAGATCTGACCTTAAGTCTATGAATATTATTAAAGCTGATTTTAAAAAAGCTGAAAATGACTATAAACTTAAAATAGAAGATTTAGAAAACACAATTTCAACTCTTAAATATGAGCACACAAATTACAGGACTCAAATCAAAGATCTCATTACCAAGCTAACTGAATGCCAGTCTGGGCTTGTGATCAGCAAATCCAGGGCAGTAAAGTGTGTTCTTGAAGAAGAAACCTTTAAGAGTATCATATCCTTATTCATGCATGCAAAGATTTTTTTATCAAAATAGCAGGAATTAGGTTCAAGTAAGATAGCTCCTCCAGACACTTTACTATGTGTAAGATCTGCAATGTGTGAAACTAGTCAAGATGAGCTACCCCTTATTAACCCTATCCAAGAAGAGGATGAAGATAAAGAGGAGATAGTGAAGGATGAATCTGTAGTGAGTGAAAAGGATCATCCTAAGAAGAGTCACCATCCTCCTAGAGAGAAGAAAGAACCAAGGATGACCAAGTCAGCTAGGAAGAACTTGATCAGGGCTGCTAAAAGAAAGTCAATGAAAGCCTAAGAGATCAAGGCCACTTTCAACTCCAAGCAAAAACAAGTATTTATCTCTGCTAGATTTTAAGTTGTGAAGACTAAAGACTTAACTATGGACTCTAGTACCAGGGGTCCTAGTTCAAATTCAAACCATTCCGGTCAAAAGAAGAAGGTTGATCAAATGTGCACCACTGCTGCATAGCCTGAACCTTCTAGTTTCGAATGCAAGCCTCACGTTTAGAAGCCTACTACATCATCTATGAAGATGACGAATAAGGTGAAAAGAGATCAAGCTCAACCTTCTTCTCAGAAGAAGACCCTCAAATGTATGCTCGTTGAATGCATCATGTGTGGTGGTGCTACTAATTTTGCTAAGGATTTCATCTACAATCCCAAGAGTACCATCCATATAAACAAGAAGAAGACTTCTGAGAGGAAGAAGAAGAGGATAGCCTCGGAAGGAAGATCACTTTTCTTTGGAAGCTCCAAGGTGACAAAGAAGAAGATAGGTGGAAAATTGCCTTCGGAAGAAAATTTGGTCTCGAAAGAGAGGAATGCTTCCGAAGCACTGAAGTCTACTGCAGTGGATGCAAAATCTTTCGAAGGTTCAGTCTCCAAAACTTCCGAAGTATTGAAGGTCAAGTCTAGTCTTCAAAAGATGGTGTAGAGGATGAAGGAAGACCATGTGACTGAAGTTTCTTTATCAATAACATCCAAGGATCCTCAAAGCTTGAATATAGAATCAATACTATTGGACTATTTTCAATTCATCTTATGAGCCCAAGACCAACAAGGCTTAGGTTTCCAAATGTAACTAACCATCTCTTTTTATGCAGGAATAGCGGAAGACCAAGGGAAATGTATGGATCTTTGATAGTGGTTGTTCCAGGCACATGACAGGTAATGGCTCTTTGCTTCAGAATTTTGAGAAAATTGATGGAGGGCTAGTTGCTTTTGGAGGAGAATCAGGTGGTTACATCATTGGAAGGGGTAGGGTCATAAATGGTAAGCTCGACGTTAAGAAGGTAAACTATGTTAAGGAGCTTGGGTACAATCTCTTGAATGTATCCCAATTTTGTGACTATAGACGTAACATGCTCTTTACTGAGCATGAGTGCATTGTTCTCAAACCCAGGGTGGTCATTCCTCAAGAGCACATCCTACTCAGAGCCCCTAGGAAAGGGAACATGTATAAGATGGATTTGCAGGAAACATCTCATGAGGAGAAGTTTCTTGTTTTCTATCTAAAGCAAATAGTGATGTGTCTTTTCTTTGGCATAAAAGAATATGCCATGTAAACTTTAAGAACATGAATAAATTAATTAAAAATGATTTGGTAACTAGAATGCCAAAGAAAGAGTTTACAAGTGATGACTATTGTGTTGCACGTCTGAAAGGGAAGTAGCACAAAGTGTCTCTCAAGCCAAAGGTAATGAACTCCATCACTACTCCCTTACACTTATTACATATGGATCTCTTTGGCCCCACCAGTATAAGGAGTTTAGGAAGGACTTCATGTTGCCTAGTGATCACAGATTACTTCATAAGATATACTTGGGTCTTTTTCTTAAACTAAGGATAAGACTTCGGAAATCTTAAAGAACTTCATTTTGAAAATTGAGAATCAATGTGATCACAAGGTCAAGATCATAAGATATGATCAAGGAACTGAATTCAAGAACCAAATCCTTCATACATTTTGTGATGAAAAAGGTATTAGAAGTCAATATAGTGCTCCCAGGACTCCTCAGCAAAATGGTGTTGCTGATAGGAGAAACAAGATACTTATTGAGGCTACAAGGACCATGCTCTCTGACTATAAACTGCTCATAACCTTTTGGGCAGAGGTAGTAATCATTGCCTGCTATGTGTAGAACAGAGTTTCAGTAGTCAAAACTCATGGTAAGACTCTTTATAAACTATGGTATAAAAGGAGACCTTACATTGGTTTCCTCAGATTGGATGTCCATGCACCATTACCAAAGATCAGATAGCCAAATTTAATGAGAAATCAAATGATGGACACCTCATTTGATACTCTTCCTAAGCTAAGGCTTATAGAGTATAAAATCTTAGAACTAGAGTAGGTGAGCAGTCAGCCAATGTGATCTTTAATGAGCACACACCAGTGTGAAGGGTTCTGGTCCAGATTGGCTATTTGATCTTGCTTTAGTTACCAACTGTTTTAATAAATCTTATGAAGATGTTTCAGGATCTACAGGTAACTTATCAACAGGAGATCCTGACCCAAGGTTTGAGCTAAGAAGACCAAGTGGTAAAATTCCTTCAGCTCCAGTGGTAAGAAGCCCTGTAGTTGGAAATCCTGTCAGCACAACGATGACAAACTCTTCTGTTGATACATCTAAGGTGCCTATAAATTCAAGCATAGAGGAAAAGAACTCAAATGAAAGGGTTTCTAATGTAGGAGGAGATGGAGATGGTGAAAGTGATCAAGAATTTCAAGATGCTGACAACTTCTCCACTGAAGACAACATCAAAGATATCACACACTCATTGGATCAAGTCTCTCTTGATAAGTGTGCTGATGTGGTGGGTGATACTCAATCACCAGATTTAAATTTCACAAATTTAGATTTATCAAACCAACTTGATGTGATTCCTCAACTGAGAATCCATAAGTCCCATCCCACCACAAACATCATTTGCAATGTTGAGACTATGGAAAGAACAAGTGAACAAACCCATGACAAAAATGTTTGTTATACTCTTGCTTTCTATCCCATATTGAGCCAAAGAAAGATAATAAAGCTTTAAAGGATGGAAGTTGGGTTGAAGCAATACAGGAGGAGCCTCATCAATTCAACAGAGAAAACGTTTGGAATCTATGCCCTCTTTCTCGTAGGAAGACACCAATAGGTATCAAGTGGGTTTTTAGAACTAAGAAGCATGATAAAGGAATTGTCATCAAGAACAAGGCAAGACTGTCACACCCTCAAAAATCCGCGTGCGGGGTTTTACCGCGAGGCGCGTGACATACCAGGATCTAAGTCATTAGTTACCAAGAACGACTCTATATGATTAATAAACAAAACCAGAGTTAACGTTTAAAATACTGCGGAAGCGTTTTTAAAACAGGAAACCCAAAACAAGTAGTATGTAAAGAGAATGCGCAAAACATACGCGCCCCAAACACAAATGTTTAATATGAAACTAATCCCAAATTTGTAAACAAACAAATGTAGACAACTCAACGATGCTGGTGTGCGTGCTCCTAGGCAACTGGCAACCTTAACCTGAGAATAGCATACTAAACAAGTCAACACATGGTTGGTGAGTTCAAGAGTTTGCGTTAAAATATAAACCAATCAATAGTTTCCAGAGCATAAGTAGTGTATTGCAATAGATAGCTAGTCTATTAACATAAAAATATTAATCATAGTGATTTCACGATCGAAGCTGACTGTGTTACGTTTGTTGCCTCCCGTCACGACTTACCAGACCGTGACGAATATATGTTAGGACAAAATTGCACCCGTATGACCTCGAGTCACACAGGTGGGGCTCGTCAGACCCAGTAGTACTACCCAAAATTTCCCCGCTATTCAATATTAACAATCCGAAAGTGTGAGGACTTTTCCATGGTAAACAGCACTATATCAATATTATACACACTCATATATAAAAGCGTTTGTGATCAACAGTATGCTATCTCCCCCAAAAGAGATTATGTAAAATGATTGGGGCAAGAACTCACCTGATACGCGCAAGAATTAACTTAGAGCTTAACTTGAAAGAAAGAGGGAAAGACAACCTTCAAAGGTCACCTAGAATACAAGAGTACATAAGCACGTGTACACAAAATCAACATGAAACCCTAAGTGCTCTACAAACCAAGGAACTCAAGGTTTTTGAAAGACAAGACACATTTGACCCAGTTGACCCGTTTGACCCGTTGGTGACATTATAGGTGATAACTCGTTAATACTAACACAACAGCATGTCATACATGTTCACATACAACTTGATTACATATAGCACTTCATTAACCACATATACTACCTAGATCATCATGCAACTAGATATCACACAAGTCATGCGAATCACAACAGGCCAAAACAGATAACAAACCAAATCAACATCCCTATAACCTAAACAACACATTTCATCACCTTAGAAATCATCCATGAACACACTAGCATGATCCTAATATCCCAAACACGCTCAAATCATCCTATTCAAGGATTTGCACAATTAAAGTTTCCCTTTTCGGAAAGTTCATCCCAAATTCATCAAACTCACACTACATTCATGAATTCATCAATTATATACCAACTCAAGTCCATGACAACATCTAAACATGATCAACAACACCTAATCATCATGATTTATCAACATTCAACACCACAAGTTACTATTTTTAGCAATGTGTGAACTATAACACATCTTCTTGATTTTCAATTGTTCATATCATCAACTTAGCATCTAATCATCATCACAAACACATCCATAACATTCATACATCATCCAATCATCAATTCATGCAAAATAAAGTTACTATTATTAGTAACCTACGAACAACGTATCAAAATCATAGCTTTCTTGCAAAATCGACGTTAACTAGCATATATACAATCCAGCTAACATAATAACAACATCAAACAACCAACATTTAACATCCAATTTGATCCAACATCGCCTCAAACTCTCGGCCAAGATGATCATATGAACAAACAACCAAAATCCAAACTTTCTTGCATAATCAACGTTAACTAGCATCAATAAAACCTAACTTACATCATAACATCACCAAACAACCAAGAATTAACATTCAATTGCAGATTTTCGAACTAGGGTTCGGCCACCATGAAAAACCGTCAAAAACATGTAAAAATCTAACCTTTAAACGTGTAATGGCTTGCAATTGATGATTCTAACTTGTTGTGATGCTTGAAATCGGTCCAAAATCGAATGGAATTGCTTGTTCTTGATGAAAACCGAAGTGTGTGTGTGTGTTTGAAGGTGTCGCGGCCGAAAGGGTGATTAGGGTTAGAGTTTTGATTTTTATTTTATTTAATAATCCATAATTACCCTTTTAACCCTTATAATTTGTATTTTATAAAAATTAAGCTTTTACACACTCCTTTAAAATGTTTTTAACTAGAATAATAAACATATAAACTAGTAGTAGCAATTATATGTATTATCTTTACAAGCTACAAAATTTACAAAGTAAATACACACGTTTCCACGTTACGCGATAAAATTACAGTTAACATTTAAATCACATAAGCATAACTTAATAATCACATTGTTAACTTAATTATCATCAATTTAACATTACTGATTATTGTTAAGTCACCAACGTTCAACGACAACTAGTGTGTGTGCACGACACGTGTATGCAAGACTTAACGGAACAAACGGAGTTTGGTAACGGAAAATTACCGGATGTCACATTATCCCCATGTTGAAAGAATTTTCGTCCCGAAAATTGCGTTACATGGTGAGTGTTCCATCACTGGTCTACTACATTGGCACAAGGAAATCGAAATCGTGTGAGTTTTGGATGAGTTGTCACATCATCCCCATGTTGAAAGAAATTTCATCCCGAAATTTAATCAATACCTTCGCCGGCTGGCATCGTCCTTTCGAATAGCTGAGGGTACTTAAGCTTCATTTGGTCTTCACGTTCCCACGTGAATTCTGGTCCACGTCTCGAGTTCCAACGAACTTTGACGATGGGTATTTTGCTTTGCTTAAGCGTTTTCACCTCACGATCCATCACTTCGACAGGTTCCTCAATGAAACGTAACTGTTCGTCTACTTGAGCTTCTTCCAGTGGTACGACCATCGTTTCATCCGTTAAACATTTCTTTAGATTTGAAACATGGAATACATCATGGATTCCACTCAATGAATCAGGTAAGGCTAGTCGATAAGCCACTGGACCAATTCTTTCCACTATCTCAAATGGTCCAACGTATCTCGGATTTAGCTTTCCTCGCTTACCAAACCGAACTACGCCTTTCCACGGTGAGACTTTTAATAAAACCTTGTCACCTATCTGAAATTCCAAAGGTTTTCATCATTTGTCAGCATAGCTTTTCTGTCTGTCTCGCGCTGCGGCCATGCGGTTTCTTATCTGAACAATCTTCTCAGTTGTCTCGTGTACTAACTCGGGACCCGTTAATTGACTATCACCAATTTCAGCCCAGCAAACTGGCGATCTACACTTTCTCCCATATAAAGCTTCAAAAGGTGCTGCCTTTATGCTAGTGTGATAACTGTTGTTGTAAGAAAATTCCACCAATGGTAGGTGAACTTCCCAGTTATTCCCGAAGTCAATCACACAAGCACGTAACATGTCCTCCAAAGTCTGTATAGTACGCTCGCTTTGACCATCAGTCTGTGGGTGATAAGCAGTACTCATATCCAATCGCGTACCTAAAGCTTTCTGCCACGACTGCCAGAAGTGTGATGTGAAACGAGAATCGCGGTCAGAAATAATTGAGATCGGTACTCCATGCCTCGAAACGATCTCCTTCAAATAGAGTCGAGTTAATTTCTCCATCTTGTCTGTTTCCTTTATCGCTAGGAAATGAGCAGATTTTGTTAATCGATCCACGATAACCCATATTGTATCACAACCCGTAGAAGTGCGAGGTAACTTAGTAATAAAATCCATTGATATCTGATCCCACTTCCACATAGGGATCTCGGGTTGTTGTAGTAGACCAGATGGTTTCTGATACTCCACTTTAACCTTCGAGCAGGTCAGACACTTGCTCACATAAGTAGCTACATCTGCTTTCATGTTAGGCCACCAATAGTGCGCCTTCAAATCGTGATACATCTTGTCAGATCCAGGATGTATAGAGTACTTAGACTTGTGTGCCTCACTCATGACCAAGTCTCTCAGATTTCTGTGTAGAGGTACCCATAGTCTATCCATGAAGTAATGAATCCCATCCGCTTTTACTTCCAATTGTTTTTCCATACCCCTTAACGATTCAGACCCAATGTTTTCTGCTTTCAAAGCTTCTGTTTGAGCCTCTCGGATTTGTTCAGGTAATTGCGTACTAATCGTTAGTTGCAGAGCTCGCACACGTCGAGGTTTAGCAGTCTCTTTTCTACTCAACGCATCAGCAACTACATTTGCTTTCCCAGGGTGGTACTTAATAGCACAATCATAGTCGTTTAACAATTCCACCCAGCGTCTTTGCCTCATGTTCAACTCCTTTTGCTCAAAGATGTGCTGAAGACTCTTGTGATCGGTGTAGATGGTGCATTTGGTACCGTACAAGTAATGTCTCCAGATCTTCAAGGCAAACACTACCACACCCAGTTCCAAGTCATGGGTGGTATAGTTCTTCTCATGAATCTTCAATTGTCTAGAGGCGTAAGCTATCACTTTATCCCGCTGCATCAAGACGCATCCAAGTCCTTGAATAGACGCATCGCAGTAGACTACGAAGTCATCACTACCATCCGGTAACGCTAATGTTGGTGCGCTACACAATTTATGTTTCAGCAACTGAAAAGCAGATTCCTGACTCTCACCCCATTTGTAGGTCGTTCCCTTGTGAGTCAAAGCTGTGAGAGGTTGTGCAATCTTAGAGAATCCTTCAATGAATCGTCGATAATATCCCGCTAATCCAAGGAATTGTCGTATCTCACTCGGTGTCTTAGGAACAGACCAATTCTTTATCGCTTCAATCTTAGCAGGATCAACATGTATTCCCTTCTCGTTGACAATATGACCTAAGAATTGTACCTCACGTATCCAGAAATCACACTTAGAAAACTTTGCATACAGTTGTTCCTCTCTAAGTAATTCGAAGATCAAACGTAAGTGCTCTCCATGTTCTTCCTCGGTCCTTGAGTATATCAGTATATCATCAATAAAGACGATAACAAACTGATCAAGATAGGGTTTGCTCACGCGATTCATGAGGTCCATGAATACTGCTGGTGCATTCGTCAACCCAAATGGCATTACCAAAAATTCATAGTGACCATATCGTGTACGGAAGGCAGTCTTCGAGATGTCCTCTTCTCGAACTCTCAGCTGATGATACCCAGACCTCAAATCAATCTTAGAGTAATAGCTTGATCCTTGCAGTTGATCAAACAAATCATCGATACGAGGTAACGGATATCTATTCTTGATAGTAACCTTGTTCAGTTCCCTATAGTCAATGCACATTCGAAATGTACCATCCTTCTTCTTCACAAATAGAACTGGTGCTCCCCAGGGCGACGAACTCGGTCGGATGAACCCTTTATCCAACAACTCTTGTAGTTGGGCAGATAATTCCTGCAGTTCGTTCGGAGCTAACCGGTACGGTGCTCTCCCAATTGGAGCGGCTCCTGGAGTCAACTCAATCTGGAATTCAACTTGACGATGAGGCGGTAATCTAGGAAGGTCTTCCGGAAACACCTCAGGAAACTCACGAACTACGGGGATATCCTCTATCTTCTTTTCCTCGACCTGTTTATCTGTGACGAGTGCTAATATGGCCAGTCGACCCTTTCGTAACAACTTCTGTGCTTTCATAAACGAGATGATGCCTATCACCGCACCACTCCTATCACCTCTGACCGTAAGGACTTCTTCACCAAGGGGAATCCGTATGATCTTCTCGTGGCATATGACTTCCGCTTGCTTATCGGAAAGCCAATCCATGCCTACTACCACATCGAAACTTCCTAGTGTAACAGGCATGAGATCTATGGTGAATGTATGACCAGCAAGCTCTATCTTGCAGTCTCTAAGAATATGCGTTACGTGAATCTGTGCGCCGTTAGCTAACTCTACGGTGTATTTAGATTCTAAGGTTGAGGGCATATCACTTAAAAGACTACAGAACCTAGTGGACACGAAACTTCTATCGGCTCCGGTATCGAATAATACGGTAGCAAAACAACCATTAACCGAAAATTTACCAGTTACTGTTGTAGGATCGTTTAGAGCCTCACCTGAGCCAATGACGAAGGCTCTTCCATTGGCTCCATTGTTGTTATTGCCTCCATTGTTGTTGCCATTACCATTGTTGTTGTTATTGTTGTTGCCATTGTTATTGTTGCCGGTGTTTCCATTGTTGTTGTTGCCATTACCATTCCTCTTAAGTTGGGGGCAGTTGCGTTTTTAATGGCCTTCTTTTCCGCACTCAAAACAACCTTTCGGAGTGTATTGTGATTGTTGTGACTTTCTCATCAGTTCACCCCGACAGTCTTTGGCTGCGTGACCAATCTTCCCACAACGTTGGCACTTGAAGTTATCACATCGACCCACATGGTGGTAGTTACACGGTTGCACTCGGCTGTCTTCCGCCATACCCACCGGGTCCTTGATTTGAGGGAGTCGCCTGGTTGAAGCTTCGGTTGTTATCGAACTTCCGTTGCTGTTGCTGACTTTGCTGCTGTTGTTGAGGTTGAGATTGGCTGCTGGATGACGATCCCTTGTTGCTTGAACCATCCCACTTGCGTTTCTGGTCGGGCACGCTTGCCACCGCACCTCGTTTGGGTAACCGTCCTTGCTCAACTGCCTGGTCAGTCAGCCTGTGGGCTGTTCGGATAGCTTGTTGTATGGTAGTGGGGTTAGAGGCAGTTACCATACTTTGAATTTCGGGCACCAATCCCCGTATAATGCTCCACCCTCTTGTGCATTTCATTCACCGTCCCTGGGCATAAAGTGGCTAACTCATGAGTACGAGTCGTGTAGGCTTCAATTTCCGAGCCTTGCATTTTGAGTTGCCAGAACTCAATCTCCAGTTTCTGCACTTCATTTCGGGGGCAGTATTCTTCGGTCATAATCCCCTTAAACTCATCCCAAGGTAGTTCATTGGCCATGGCTTGACCCAGCATTTGCACCTGGGCATTCCACCAGGAAAGTGTTGCGCCTTCCAATGTCCCGGTGGCATACTTCACCTGATCAGCAAGCGGGCAGTTGCATTTCACGAAGACAGACTCTGTCTTCTCAAACCACCTTACAAGCCCTACAGCTCCTTCCGTCCCACTGTAGGTATGGGGTTTACAGTCCATGAAGGACTTGTAGGTACATGGTGTTGGTCCTATTTTGACAACCCAAACATTAGTCAGATATCCTAGACAAATAACTAGGATAATCAGTTTAACCTCTTGTCATCATTTACCTGCTGGTTGTCCCGGTTGGGCAGCAGCCACTGCCGCCTGAACATGTTCGTTAATTAATGCCGCCAATTCCGCAGGCGTCATGTTTATGGCTCCGGCTCCACGGCCTCCGGCGCCACGTCCACGACCACTCCCACGTCCTCTTCCACGTGCGTCCATATTTCACTTTAAAATTCACAATTACAATAATGAGTAACCCAACACATTAATCTCATCAAGGTACAGTAAACAATAAGAAATAATGCATTCACCACAACCACAACATTTATAACAGAAATAATAATCAAAGATAAATAAATTGCAATTGAGTCACAAAATATTCCATCAATGTCAAAATTTAAGTTTGTCAGTTAGGTGGGAAACAACCCTTCCCACATAGGTTTCAAAGAAAAGAAACACTACATAGTCTAAGTCATTTAAAAGGTAGGATCAGTCCAGTACATCAGATCCGTCACTGTCCTCATCCATCTCTACTGGTTCTTCTTTCGGGGCTTCCTCGGGTTCTTCTTCTGGGTCTTCCTCATCAGGGTCCACCAAAGGTGCAGGGGCTTCAGCAACCTGAAGTGCTGCTAGTTCTGCCTCTAAATCAGCAAACCTATCATCGATCACAACGTTAAGGTGATCCTGTGCGTCCATGCGCTCACTAAGTGCTACCACGTTGCCTGCCAGCGTATGATGTCCACCAATGGCCATCGAAAGTCGCTCCTGAAGCGTCTCTACCTGGAAACGCAGTTGACGCATCTCAGATCGTAATGCAGAGTTCTCATCAGTGAGTCCTCTAATCCGCTGTCGCTCTGTGTCCAGTGTGGCTACTCGGGCTGCAAATGCCTGCTCCAGAGGAATGCTCAAAGTAGGGAGTGTAGGCAAAGTAGAGGCGGTTGATGACCTAGTCCTAGGTCGTGTAGGTGCTACAGGTGGTACGCGTTCTCTATAAGCCATACGGTTTATGTAAGTGGGGTAGAAATCCCAGTTACGCGGAGGATCGAGCTCAGGAGGTATGAAAGGCTGATCCCAGTCTATCTCACCAGGAGGATAAGGATGTTGAGGCCAGTTAAATCCCCTATCCGGTACGAGAGAAGTAGGAGGTGACTCAGATCGTGCAGGTCTCTTGCCTAAATTCCTGGACGACGATGCCATGCTGCGAAGTACGTGTTGCGTATGCCAGTGAGTATACAGTAAGGAGAGTAAACGATGAGTAACTAACAACTGTGCGGTTATAGTCTAGTGTGTGGATGCAACCTAGTTCCCTATAACCAATGGCTCTGATACCAATCTGTCACACCCTTAAAAATCCGCGTGCGGGGTTTTACCGTGAGGCACGTGACATACCAGATCTCAGTCATTAGTTACCAAGAACGACTCTATATGATTAATAAACAAAACCAGAGTTAACGTTTAAAATACTGCGGAAGCGTTTTTTAAAACAGGAAACCCAAAAAAGTAGTATGTAAAGAGAATGCGCAAAACATACGCGCCCCAAACACAAATGTTTAATATGAAACTAATCCCAAATTTGTAAACAAACAATGTAGACAACTCAACGATGCTGGTGTGCGTGCTCCTAGGCAACTGGCAACCTTAACCTGAGAATAGCATACTAAACAAGTCAACACATGGTTGGTGAGTTCAAGAGTTTGCGTTAAAATATAAACCAATCAACAGTTTCCAGAGCATAAGTAGTGTATTGCAATAGATAGCTAGTCTATTAACATAAAATATTAATCATAGTGATTTCACGATCGAAGCTGACTGTGTTACGTTTGTTGCCTCCCGTCACGACTTACCAGACCGTGACGAATATATGTTAGGACAAAATTGCACCCGTATGACCTCGAGTCACACAGGTGGGGCTCGTCAGACCCAGTAGTACTACCCAAAATTTCCCCGCTATTCAATATTAACAATCCGAAAGTGTGAGGACTTTTCCATGGTAAACAACACTATATCAATATTATACACACTCAAAGGTCACCTAGAATACAAGAGTAATAAGCAGTGTACCAAAATCACATGAAACCCTAAGTGCTCTACAAACCAAGGAACTCAAGGTTTTAGAAAGACAAGACACATTTGACCCAGTTGACCCTTTGACCCGTTGGTAACATTATAGGTGATAACTCGTTAATACTAACACAACAGCATGTCATACATGTTCACATACAACTTGATTACATATAGCACTTCATTAACCACATATACTACCTAGATCATCATGCAACTAGATATCACAAGTCATGCGAATCACAACAGGCCAAAACAGAAACAAACCAAATCAACATCCTATAACCTAAACAACACATTTCATCACCTTAGAAATCATCCATGAACACACTAGCATGATCCTAATATCCCAAACATGCTCAAATCATCCTATTCAAGGATTTGCACAATTAAAGTTTCCCTTTTCGGAAAGTTCATCCCAAATTCATCAAACTCACACTACATTCATGAATTCATCAATTATATACCAACTCAAGTCCATGACAACATCTAAACATGATCAACAACACCTAATCATCATGATTCATCAACATTCAACACCACAAGTTACTATTTTTAGCAATGTATGAACTATAACACATCTTCTTGATTTTCAATTGTTCATATCATCAACTTAGCATCTAATCATCATCACAAACACATCCATAACATTCATACATCATCCAATCATCAATTCATGCAAAATAAAGTTACTATTATTAGTAACCTACGAACAACGTATCAAAATCATAGCTTTCTTGCAAAATCGACGTTAACTAGCATATATACAATCCAACTAACATAATAACAACATCAAACAACAACATTCAACATCCAATTTGATCCAACATCGCCTCAAACTCTCGGCCAAGATGATCATATGAACAAACAACCAAAATCCAAACTTTCTTGCATAATCAACGTTAACTAGCATCAATACAACCTAACTAAACATAACATCACCAAACAACCAAGAATTAACATTCAATTGCAGATTTTCGAACTAGGGTTCGGCCACCATGAAAAACCATCAAAAACATGTAAAAATCTAACCTTTAAACGTGTAATGGCTTGCAATTGATGATTCTAACTTGTGGTGATGCTTGAAATCGGTCCAAAATCGAATGGAATTGCTGGTTCTTGATGAAAAACCAAAGTGTGATGTGTGTTTGAAGGTGTCGCGGCCGAAAGGGTGATTAGGGTAGAGTTTTGATTTTTATTTTATTTAATAATCCATAATTACCCTTTTAACCATTATAATTTGTATTTTATAAAAATTAAGCTTTTACACACTCCTTTTAAATGTTTTTAACTAGAATAATAAACATATAAACTAGTAGTAGCAATTATATGTATTATCTTACAGCTACAAAATTTACAAAGTAAATAACACACGTTTCCACGTTACGCGATAAAATTACAGTAACATTAAATCACATAAGCATAACTTTATAACACATTGTTAACTTAATTATCACCATTTAACATTACTGATTATTGTTAAGTCACCAACGTTCAAACGACAACTAGTGTGTGTGCATGACACGTGTATGCAAGACTTAACGGAACAAACGGAGTTTGGTAACGGAAAATTACCGGATGTCACAAAGACTATTTGTTTAAGGGTACACACAAGAAGAGGGGAATTTATTACACAGTTGTTTTTGCTCCTATGGCAAGATGAAGTTGTACGGATCTTCCTTGCTTTTGCTGCATCAGGATTTCAAGGTCTACCAACTGATGTCATGTGTGCCTTTTATATGGTATGATAGATGAGGAAGTGTATGTCAAACAACCACCTGGCTTTGTAGACTCAGATCATTAGATTATGTCTCCAAACTTGACAAAGCTCTTATGGTCTGCATAAAGCTCCAATGAAGTGGAAGAGACACTTTCACAGTACCTTGAGCAACATGGCTACAAGAGGGGTACTATTGACAACACACTCTTCATCAAAGGAACAGGGATGACTTGATGCTAGTTCAAGTTTATGTAGATGACATCATCCTTGGATCAACTAATCCAAAGCTCTGCAAAGACTTTGAGAAGCTGGTGAAGAATAGATTTGAAATGAGTTCCATAGAGGAACTTAATTTCTTGTAGAGACATATGAGTTGGTGATTGTAAGAGGTCAGGAAGGGAAAACTGGCCTAGAGATAAGATTAGTTAGTGCTTATGAAGTGGCTGCTAGATGAATCATATATTGTTCACTAGGCACTTTGAAATCCCATCCAACTAACTCGAAGAGAATAATTGCTATTCTTCCTTAAATGCATTAGGATCTGAAGATTGCTTATGATAGGATCAATGGTTAACAAGAATCCAATAGAAGAAGAAGAGTGCCTCTCAACTTTGCTAATATATTAAAGTTAAAGATCAATATTGCAAGAGAACTTGTAGTTCGTAGAGATGATTTGTCAACCATAGCTATTTATGATCCTCAGTCATTGAAGAAAGTGCCAATTGATGCTCTTCGGAGAATGAGAGAACTCACCATTCATGTTCTTGATAGAAGCATGATAAGAGAGGCAAGAGAATTCCATGTCATGATCAACTACATTCTGGACCTTACTAATCCAAAGTGTATCGCTTTCACCCTAAAGCATATCCCACCATTGTACCAGTTCAACCAACAACAAAAACCGTAGCTACAACATCAACAGCAACACCATCAATAACATAACCAACAACAACAACAAGAACAACAACAACTACATCAGCTTCAACTTCCATAACAATCCAAACATCCACATCATAACAACTACAAACAATAGCTAAAGAACCACCAGAATCTTCACATCTTCCATCACCCAAACACACTTGAAGTACTTAGGCTGCATAATCCTTAGGGGGAGTATTGTTGGATCCTGAAAGGATCATGCATGCCAATTAAAGTAGTGATGAAAATCGTTTTGGTTGAACATGCGAGTGTGGATTTTGAGGATGAAGTATAAAGAAATACAGATGAGGAAAAATACTAAGTATTATTCAACCACATTAGTCTTTACGGGCTAACAAAGACAAATATGGATGAGCATTTGTCTACCCGCAAAGAGCTAATGCGGGTGAACTAAAACAAATACATATGCCTAAAACAACAAATGCGGACAAGACTTCGATACCCACTAAAACAAATGTGGATGCACAAATGACAAATGCGGGTGAAGAACTTGTTTTTGCAGATACTATTATCATGTATTTTGTGCTTAGTATTCTAGATTGTATGTTAGGGTATTTAAGTTATTGTACAGGTCATAGTGTCTGGCCTATAAATAGATAGAATTTTTACCCTTATGTAACTCTTGTACCTCTCACACAACCTACAACCTGATTACACATAAACCCGTATTGTAATATTAAATTCTTATTATTGAAATCAATTGAGATAATCGATTCTTATTGGTTTTTTACCCAGCTAGAATTCAAAAACATGAAAAACGGATGAAACGCAAGATGTGCATATACAGAGAAGGACGGGATAGGCGAACGGCGCTAGGCCACCCTATCCTTTGCTTCAGTCAAGAACCCCCAAGGGATGGTCACATTTAACTTTTCATTTTATTCTTTATTCTCCAATCTTGTTTTCCAAGTTTTCTCTTTAGAGAAAACACTAGCCACCATTAACCCTTCCCATTGTTCAATCTTCATCATCATCGTCGATTCATCAATATATTCATTGTTTTGTTAGACCCTAAAAGGATAATGAATGCCAATTCAAGTGGTGAGTGGTAAGTTGTTCGCGTTGAAAATTTACAAGTCTTAAAGTTAATGCTGATGAAGAAAAAAAGATATGAATGAAGAATAAAGTCTATGTGTTGCACATCCGCATTAGTCAAATGCAGATGACTTAGGAAAATGTGGATTAGCATTTGTCCATTTGTATATGACTAATGCGGATGTAGAAGAACAAATTTTGATGTTTAAAAAAAGAAATGCGACCAAGATTTTGGTCATCAGCATTTGCAAATGCGGATGAACCAAAACAAATGCTAATGAACAAAATAGAAATGCTTATACAGTTAATGTATTTTTGTACTTAGATTATCCAATATATTTTGTTAGGGTAGTTAAGTGAATTGTGTAGATCATTGTATATGGTCTATAAATAGATAAGTTTGTTACAAATTTTGTAACCCTTACATCCTTGGACAAACCCTGATAACCTTTTCTGTATTTCATCATTTGCTATCAATATACAGGTAATTTTGAGTATTATCATGGGTTTGATATGTACTTATTGTATATCTGCTATAATCATGCACTGAATTCAATCTAGTATATCTGGTCCTATTGATTCTAACCTAGTCAGTTCTTGAGCAATTGTTGGTTATCAAGTCTTCATCATAGTTAATCTTGTCTTTTACATGTTAAGGTAATCAAATCCATTTTTTTATAAGTTTAGTTCTTATTTGTTCATGTTCTTGATGTTATTTATCAAGAATCATCAAAGTCATCATCTAATGTTCATCTACTCTTAAAAGTTGTTAGATCCCGAAGGAATTTCGCGTTTGATGATTAGATCATTACAAGCTGGTAAACTCTAGTTTTTTTACTACTCTTGTAATTGTTTACTTTAGTTTATAATTTGTGGTACTCAAGTCTTATGGAAAATTGTGAAGAAAAATTTTTCACAAAATATTATATGATTGTTAAAATGTGATTAAACACACTCAAACATGAAAAGTTTGGATTATGCATGTTAATCGACAAATAACGCGAACCAAAATGTCAAAACATTATTAACAAGATGGAATTGAAATCAATGATAAGTTATTAGTCTAATTCTGAAATAATTCAAAAATGACATAAAATAATTATTGTTTAGAGTCTCGGGTAAAACAGAGTCAAGATTTGTGGAATTGAATTAAATGGAAAAAAGTTAAGATTTAAAAAAATTGTTGTCATAAATTTAAGTCATTTTGTACACATTATAACTTCAATCATTTTGGAGTCTCGGGGATTTCTCTAACTAATCTAAGTGGTCTCACCTTAACCCAACATTGTTTGATCCTTCAGACATATTAGACAAAACTGAAGTGAATGTCAAATTTGGGAAATTCGGCTAGAATGTTAGTCTATGTTTGTGAGGTTATATCTCACTCGTACTTTATTCATTTAAGTTGATTGTTTTTTCTAGAATTTATTGTTTTAACTTTCTATAACATCAATTCCAAGATAGATACACACACTTATCGATTTTATCTTCTTCATCGACCTGTAATTAGTCGACCTTCACATTTGGGAAAGCTTTAATCACAATTGGTTAAGGGTTCTCATCATCATCATATAAGGGATCTTTATACATGTTTAGTTGGATTATCATCATCAACATCTCTCAAATCGATATCAACTTCTATTAGACTATCTTCCTCTTGTGTTCATCAGTTCGATCTTTAATCTGGTTAACATGAGGAAAACCATTGGTGTCTAATCTAGCATTATTCTATTCAAATCACATCTTATTATCAAGTGAGTATTCATTGCCCATTTATTTGTTTTATATTTTGGAAAAAATCATGTGATTTATATTCAATCATTGTTATTCTATTTTAAAATTCAATTCAAAACATACTATGTTATTACTTGTAATTATGTGTGCATAGTCAGATTAACCCGATGATACACAATCATTAATTCATGCAACCACAATAATATTAATAGATCTAATAGTTTGACAAACCCACCCAATTTGTTTATTTGCATGGTGATTGAAACTGGAATCATATATTCTATAAGACTTCGTCTGCGGACTGAGAAATTCAGTCATCACGTTTGATTGTGTTGGTTTGTCTTTTATGTTACACTATTGCATTATAAGTCTTGACATTTCCATGTGAATTAAATTGTTTTCAATCATTCTAATAAATCTATATACGAATGCAAACATGTATTTACTCACCGGCTAATTCGTAAGCTACCTCGTTACTTTTTCATATGATTTCATGAATGTTGATTAGTGGATTTCTAAATCCGCATATAGGGCTTTGACATAGTCAAAAGTTAAAGATAATATAATCATGTTTACTTTAGTTTTTATTTAATTGTAATGTATCATTTGATTATTATTATTCAATGAAAATAGCATATGTATTTTATGTTTTGCTGTACTTACAACGCATATGTATTTGTTCATGAACTGTCAATACTTGACAAATATTTTGAATGAACTTCAAAAATTGTTTGCTAAAATTTTAACGAACTTTAACATGATTTCTATATGGATATTGATTTTCTCTCACAGGCAAAATGTGCATGTGTCAACCTGCTATTTTTGCATGCTTATTTGACTAAAATTTTACAATCTCAAAAGTTTCAATTCCAAGTTTTTTAATATGTATGTTGGGTTGACATATTCCACTAATTTTGATATATTTCCATATTCATCCTATTCTCCCCCTAAATTCTTGCAATTTTTAAAACTTTTTATACAAAAATAAAAATTTTCTTTTGCTTGATGGAAACAAAAATTTCAATTTCCATCTTTCCGTATTCATCCTATTCTCCCCCTAATTTTTTCCAAATTATATGCTTTCAAGATATAGTATTACCATTAGTAAGATGAGAATTCATTAAACTAAGTAATGAATGATTGGTAATACTTTTGCATGAATCATGTTTACCTACCATGAGATCATACCAATCTTAAGTCTTCTCTGATTTGAGTGATTGTTTTGAGAATATACATAGACTAATACAATGTTGATTGCGATATTGTTGTCTACTTAAACTCATGCATGGTATTAATGGTTAATTTAAATGGTGAGCTTTTATCATGTTTTGTGTATGTTTAGGTAATATGTATGTACCCCACACCCGGACATATGCTAAGATCAACCCTCCTCAAGATATGTAAGAAAGAACTTCCAATAACATTTAACCTAGTTTCTTAGGAGTATAAATGCTCAATTTGATCCATATTGGGGTTGATCCACATTGGAATTTGTAAGAGCTAACATAAAGGCTGATGCAACCAAAGAGAACCAAATAGCTCTCAGCATGCACATGTGAAGTACAAGGAAAGTTTGTAGGACCGGTGAAGGGTGGTCAATGCAACAGTCTCACAGGAAGGAGAGGTGTCACACCCTTAAAATCCACGTGCGGGGTTTTACCGCAAGGCGTGTGACATACCAGGATCTCAATCATTAGTTACTCAGAACGACTCTATATGAACAAACAATCAAAATTAGAGTTTAACTTTAAAATTTACGGAAGCGTTTAATAAACCAGAAAGACCAAAGTAAAGCAATATAATGTAAAATGCGCAAACACACGCGCCCAAAGTAATACCAACAAATACTTAAATGTTTAATAACCAAACCAAAACAAAGTTTCAATCATGCTGACAACTACAATGATGCTGACCCGTGCACGTGATCCTAGGTAATGGTAACCTCAACCTGAGAATAGCATACTAAAAGAGTCAACACAATAGTTTGTGAGTTCAAGAGTTTGCGTTATTCATAAATCAGTAATAGTTGCAAAATATAAGAAGTGCATTGAAATAGATAGCTAGTCTATATTCATAAGTAATAATCATAGTGATTTCGCGATTGAGTTCAAGAGTTTGCGTTAATCATAAATCAGTAATAGTTGCAAAATATAATAAGTGCATTGAAATAGATAGCTAGTCTATATTCATAAGTAATAATCATAGTGATTTGGCGATTGAAGATGACTGTGTTTCGTTTGTTGCCTCCCGTCACGACTTACCAGGTCGTGACGATGTCTGTGTTAGGACAAAATTGCACCCGTTTGACCTCGAGTCGCACAGGTGGGGCTCGTCAGACCCGGTAGTACTGCCCAAGATTTCCCGTTAATTATCATTATTAACAATCCGAAAGTGTGAGGACTTTCATGGTATGCAACACTATATTATACTATACACAACTTATAATAGTAAAGCGTTTATAAAACCAGTATGCTATCTCCCCCAAAAGAGAGTATGTAAAAGAGTGGGGCTTGAACTCACCTGGTGTGCACAACAAAGACTTAAGAGCTTAACTTGAAAGAGAGAGTGGAAAGACAACCTTCAGAGGTCACCTAGAACACGCAAGTACATAAGTACGTGTACATAGAATCATGATGAAACCCTAAGTGCTCTATAAACCAAAGAACTCAAGGTTTTGGAAAACAAGACACATTGACCCAGTTGACCCGTTTGACCCATTGGTGACATTATTGGTGAAATTCCATTCAACAAATATAACAGCTCATCACACATGATTATCATACAAGTTGTTCACATATATCACTTCATTAACCCCATGTACTTCCTAGATCATGATAAAACCAGATTTTCATACAAGTCATGCGAATCTCAAATAATCATCGTGTTCAACATATATATATCATAACCCATGCATCATACACAGAATCAAATCATGCACAGCATGCCATGTGAAGCCACTCACGACTTCACACCCTAAACCCTGCCAATCCTACTAAGTAGGGCCTCAGATTCGCACGCGTGTATGACGATCATCAACATATTATTCAACAGAAGCCACGCCAACCAAAATATTCAACCATGATCTATTACAACCCAAACAATAGTACTATCAATACCCATATGACCCATCATCATGTATACCCACAAAAAGACCAAATCTTTCAATTGACCAATTAAACATTCATACAACCCAAACAATGCATTCTACCATATTAGAAATCATCCATGAACATGCTAACATGATCCAAAAGTCACAAACATGCCCAATTCATCATATTCAAGATTTTGTGCAAATAAAGTTTCCCTTTTGGGAAAGTGCATCCCAAAATCTATCTAACACCCAATATACTCATGATTTCATTAACAATATACCAATTCAAACTCATGCTATCATCTAGACATGTTCTACACATCAAATCATCATGATTCATCAATCTTCAAAACCAAAAGTTTCTACTATTGATAACTTATGCACTACATCATCCATTCTTAGGTTTCTAGCATCAACATCATCATTCTAACATCCCCATAACATCATAAAAACTTTAACAACATCAATTCATCATCAAATCATCATATTCATGCAATTAAAGTTACTATTATTAGTAATTTATGAACAACGCATCAAAATCGTAACTTTCTTGTATAATCTACGTAAACTAGCATCTATACAATCTAACTAACATTCCCATATCATCAAACAACCAACAATTCAACATTCACATCAATTTTTGAACCCTAACCCTCGGCCAACATAGAAACACATGAAAAGAACCCAAAACTAACCTTTAAATCGTGTGTTGGACAAGGATTGGAGTTTGCTACACGTTGATCACTTGGAACTACACAAAATCGATGTTTGTTGCTTGATGTTTGTCAAATTTCGCAAAGGGAGAGGGAGAGAGTGCAGGTCGCGGCCGATGGGTGGGATTAGGGTTGGGTTTTTCCTTTTTTTTATTTAATTTGTTATAATTACCACTTAAACCCTTGTAATTTGTATTTTATAAAAACAAAGCTTTTAAATTCTTTTCAAAAGGTTTTTAACTAAGAATAACAAGCATATAAACTAGCAATAATAATCATATGCATTATCTTTACTAGTCACACAATACACGAATTAAATACACACGTTTTCACGTTACGCGATAAAATTCACAATTAATATTTAAATCGCGTAATCACAACTAATAACCAACATAGCTAGTTAAATAACTATTTGTTTATCATTATTAATTATTATTAAGTCACCAACGTTCAACGACAACTAGTGTGTGCTCACGACACGTGTATGCAAGACTTAACGGAACTAATGGAGTTTGGTAACGGAAAATTACCGGATGTCACAGAGAGATATGAAACACTTAACAATCAAATAGGGAACCGGTTAGATGATACAAAAAAAGGTAAAAGAACAAGAACAAGAACAAGAACAAGAACACTCAAGAATGATGTATATTGCTCTCAAGTTCTTACAAGTGTTACAAAGCATACATGAAAGATACAAGTACTTGAGACACTTTATAGTACATCATATAGCCGGCCATACTTTGAAGGCCAGCTGGAAACACTAATCTAGACAACAATATCAATGTAGAGTCAAAAGGAAGATTGCTTTTTGACTTGTGACTATGACATGCCATAGATCAGATCCTGATATATTAAAACAAGGATAAAAGTACATAGTTGGAAAGTTACAGATAAAAGACCTTAATCTATAGTGACAAAAAGTATGGACTTTTGCAGGATCGGTTTTGACTCTAAACATAGAACTCACTAAGTCTCACTTGATCGATGAAACATTGAATCTTAAACTAAAGTTGATAATAATATACGAAGTTAATAAAACAAGAGAATGGTTTTCAAGATACTTGTATATATTACTTCTCAACTCAGTATTACAAGACTCTTAAGCTCATGCTACATAAGTTACAATGAGAAACTATATATACTACTATCTACAGCTGGTTATACTTGGAAAACCAGCTAGAATCTACTACTAGACAAATACTACATTGCTAGAAGCAAAGTATCTAAGATAAAATAATATCCTAGATAAGGTAGTCATGACAGGTCCATGACTTACCTTTTGGCACCAACTAAGAATGGTATATGTACTAAGTTGAAATAGTGAACAGTGGATTAAAGTATGGTCAACTACTTGGGTTAGGAAAAGCACCATGCAGTGTATCAGAGTCTGTCAGACAGACCATACTTTTGTCCACTGGTTCATAGTTGATTCTTCCGAGGCCATTTATACTTTAAAAGAAACAACTTCTTTTGAATCTTCTACAGGTCTTTATGACTTTATTCTTCGGAAGACTTTATCTTGGATCTTCTAAGTGTGAATACTTCGGAAGGAGAACTGCTTGGTGTTCGAAAGACTTTGTTCTATCCTTCGGAAGTTCTTCATATACTTCGGAAGGAAAACTACTTAGTCTCGGAAGACTTAGTTTTCCTCCGAAAGCTCTTTAGACATAATGCTTCGGAAGATCTTTGACATAGCCACAGAATAGTAGTTTTGTTTTTTTGAAGACTTCTTCAACTTGTACACAAAATTCTTCTAAGTGTTGTTTTGGTTGCACCAGCCTCATATGATCCAACAACTTTTCACCAACTTATATAAGTTGGTGAGTCTTCAGAGTGGCAGCAGAAAGTGGTTCAGCTTTTCTCAAATGGTGATTTAGAGAAATCATGTCTTCACTATCTTTGGAAGAAATCAGTCTTTGGCTTTGGAAGACTTTGTCCTTGAAGCTTCGAAAGACTTCATCTTTGGCTTCAGAAGATATGGTCTTTTGGCTTTGGAAGATTTGATACTTAGCAAAATTTCCCGAGTAATATCAAATCTTTCAAAGTAACTTCCTTGTACTTCATTTCTTCATGCTGAGAGCTCTTGGTTGGTCTTTGGTTGCATCAGCCTCTAAGTGTAGTCCTTACAAACTCCCCGGCTAATGGTACCAAAACTAAAGATATCTTTGATTCTTGATCTTCATCTATTGACAGTCCTCATTAGAATCAAGACCATTCCTTTGATTATCAGCTGGTCAGGATTATTTAGACTCTCAAAGTACCTCTTTATGTCATAGAGATCATGAAGAGGGAGGTCAAGCATGTTTTGCTAGAAATACAGGTCTTGACCTCCTTGATCTCTAGTGACATACCATCTATCTGGATTAGTGGTAAACATCCAAGACACAATGGGTCTCTCAACAACAAGAGGCTCTTCTTGAATAGGAGTTGGATGAGCAGCCTCTTCTTGATCACCCTTAGGATGTTCTGACCTATCCTGAGGTATAGAGGTGGATGCCTTGGAATTCTTCTTCTTCTTCTTCTTGTCCCTTCTAATGGCCATCCTTTTCCTCTTTTTGTATTTTAACTAAGAAGACTGGCTTGCAGTACCAGATTACTCTTATTTGTCTTCCTCAGTTGGTTCCTTGTCCTTTACAGGTTTAGAAGGAGAAGGGTCAGGACCCTGCTGTGAATTAGAAGATGAAGCAGGCTATGATGCAACACCAGGTCCAGGTAGTGTTGTCTCTTGTTGTTCAATCTTGACCTCAGCTTTAGGTGTAGCCTGACTTAATAGAGAATGTAAGTCAACCAGCTAACCCCTCTTGATTTTCTGCTTGATCATTCTAATGTTCTTATCCATGGTGGATAGAGACATTGGACCAAGTCTCCTTTCGGAGAATCCATACAGCTTCAAGAAGCTCACCATCTTCTATCCGTCAGCGGATTTCATCAAGTCTGATCTAATGGTGGTTCTTGACTTTGCAGCCTCTTCCCTCATCTTCCTCTTAGCAGCTTTTTGCTCCTTTAGAACTTGTTACTCAAGCTACTTGAGGTATTCAAATTCAATGTAACCGTATGGGATAGATATGAGTTCATCAATGTTGTAGTTTCTGGACCCTTCCATGTTAGCTAGTTCATTCAAAGGGATAGATATGAGTTCATCAATGTTGTAGTTTCAAGACCCTAAATAGTTTAATCTAGCTTCCCTTAACTCATCATCTTGAGTGCTTGGCTTGGGGGCAGCCTTGATTACAGCTTCCATGAAGCCAGGGGTCCTACTTGAACTCTCTTCCCTTGCCTTCCTCTTCCTCTCTCTTTTCTCCTCCTCTATCCTGAGGAGTCATGTTCCTTTTACCTTTGTCACTCATAGTCCTGGGTGACTTAGGTTGGAGAGAGCTTTGGCCTTTATTGCTTGGTTCTTCACTTAAGCTCTGGCCAGAGAGAGGCTGTGAGACACCTTCACCAGCTGGTGCCTCAATGATGGTAGTAGATACTGAGGGTGCTGAATCAGCTTCTGTCTCAAGGTTCATAGGTTCAACTGCTGGGCCTTCAGTCAAGGTTTCCCCTTCAAAGCTAATCTTAGGGTCCACCTCAACATCCAGTTGACTAATAGTCTTGCCTGCTAGCCTCTGTCTATATAATCTTGTTCTCAGCTTGAACTCTTCAAGAACCCTTTGTTGAATCATATCAGCCAACCTGCAGCTTGCCTGTTTTGACTTAGGTTGGCAATAGGAGGTCAACTATGTAGGTGCTCTCATAGTATCTCAGGTTAAAGATGTTGAAGTTATCTTGTTGACCCTGAGACCTAGAGATTACTAGGGCTCTCCTTTGATCATCATACCTCCATCCCACTATTGGGTTTTCAGTAAGGTGAGATGGAGTATACATAGCCCTTGGTATACCCTCCTTAAACAAACTTTGAATGAGATAGTCCGCATCAATGTGAACTTGAGGAAGTTGTTGAGTATGGACAACTACAAGTGAGGGTGGTGAGTCCTCTATGTCCATACTCTGAGAGAAACTCCCAGGTTTTATGATTGTAAGTAGGACTTTCTCCCCTTTTTGGTAGCATCACCCTCTTGCACAGGGTAGCTAAGAGTTAGGTCCACCATATCCACAGGTTCTTGTGGGCCTGGTTGAGTCCTCTAGATGGGTCTCTCAGCTAACTTGCCCTTGAGATCGGTGATCTCAAGTTGCTAATCATTGACTCTTCTTTGTAAGGTAGTCACCTGAGATTCTAGGTGGCTGACCTTTGAAACTAAATAGGTGCAGAGTTTATTTAGTTTGTGCATGTTTATTTGCATACTCCCCTCATCTTCATCAGAAGAATCACGGGGGGATGTGAGAATAGAACCAAGGTCATCTTCCTTATCACCAGCTTTAGTTTCTTGGCTGATGGTTTTCCCCTGCACATTGACAGCTTCAATAGAAGTGTCATTAGGCTGAGTTGCCATGGTTGAGGTCCGAATGATGTAATCACTTGCAAAAGTGAGAGCCTCTTCCAAGAAGGTCCACCTCAGTTGTGGGTGGATGATGTGGGCTAGATGTAGGTGATGCATGAGCACTCATCTCTCCTTGAGCAAGGATAGAGAAGAGAGATTCATGGTCCTCACTGAAACTTATATCTTTATCATCATAGATTTCAAGGTTGGGTGTTGTTTGGTTAAAATCAAGTGGCAGGGGATGGTAACTTTCCCTAAAGGTTGATCACTAGAGTTTTAAGACTCGTAGTGAAGGCTTAAGGCTGGGGTTGTGAGCTCATCCGGCTGAGCATGAGGAACCACAACACTGATAATAGAAATAATAGGAGTGGTTTCGTCCACAGGAGAAGTGGGAGCTCAGTGTCCACTTCCTCCTGCATGGTTGGTGATTTGGAGGTCTGCTCAACCTGAGTAGACTGAGCAGGGGTTCATTTGGATTTTCTTTGGTAGGTGATGGTGATTTATGGTTGTCTGGGGGTTGCAGATGTAGAAGGTATGGGTTTAATATTAGCTGGGCTGCCAAGTTGTCACCTTGAGCAATGAGCTCAAACATTTTTAGGAGTAGGGTTGTTTCCACCCTTGAGAAGCCAACAGTTGGCTTTCTCATTGTCTTGAAGATGCTAGGCTTCATCTGTCCCAATTTAAGAACATTACCTGTTCCCCTTAACTGTGGAGCCGAGTTCAGAGTTAAGAATGTGCTAAACATATCTAGGAAACATGTAATATTCTAAGGAGTCCAAGTTTTCAAGCAAATTTGTATAAACAAATTTAGAATACCTGAACTTGACCCCTTGAACCATTCCATGGACTACGTATGAAAGGTTTTCAGGAATTTGGTCCCATCCTCTATGCTTGTTTGAAAGGTAGTGAATGACCACATGGAAGAGGTACTTCCACTTGTATGAGACCTTCCCTTTTCTAAAGGTTCTTACAGAGTATTCCCCTTCATAGCGCATCTGCTAAAATGAGTCATTTATAGCAGACTTAGGGAAAGACAAGCACCCTCTTCATCATGCAGCCTTAGATTGATGTTGATGGTGGCTGGAGTGATGAATATTGTCGTTCCTTGCACTATGGCAGACAATGCCTTCCCACTATCTAAGATGACCTCTTGGGAGGTCCTCCAGAACTCCAAAAGTTGATCTTCATGTAATGGAGGGTCGATTGTGAGTGCGGTAAGGTAGTTGGTTAGAGATAAGAAGCAGAAAACGTCTGAGAAACTAGGATCCTTCTCAAACGACAATAGAGCAACTTGATTATGTTGCCTGTGTAAGTGCATGGAAACATACTATTGGTTTCGGGGATTAGGGTTGGCCATTTTATGTAGCTTTGTGATAAAGTAAGGTAAGAACAAGGTTGGTTTGTGGGTGAATTTAGGGTTTGAATCTTACAGATGAAAGAGAATAATGAAAGAGGGGGGGAATCGTTGTACAAGTATACATGATATGGATTTGAGACAAAGTTAATGTAAATAGATAAACATTGAAATCCGACTGTCGGTCCCACCTTTGAAAAAGTGCCCAAAAGGTAGTTTTCTTGGAAGTCTAAATCTTCTGAAGGTAATTTGTCTTCGTAAGGTTTGAAAAAAACTTTCGAAGCCAAATTGGCTTTGTAAGATATTCCTTAGCTTTCTAAGAATTTTGCTTTGGAAGAAAAATACTTAGAGTATTTTTACTTCCTAGATAGATTTTGCTTCGCAAGATATCAACTCTCAAATATCTTATTCAATAAGAGAATAAGTCTTCCGAGACTTAATTTCTTTCAGAAGAAATAGTTCTTCAATACATATAAGTACTTAGTGACAAATATAACCTTCGGAAGATATATTCAAATTTCTTCCAAAGGTTAATTTCTCAGAAGTAGTTATTTGTTTTGAAGACATAATTTTCTTTCAAAGACAACTTGATGTCTTTCAACGGAAAATATATCCAAAAATTTTAAAATTCAAAAGGATATCATTTTTAAAAGTTTCTCCAAAGTAAACTGGGCTTATATGGTGATGATATAGACAACATAAGACATACATATTATCAAAAATAACCTTGAGTTTAGTTTAAGAAAACCCTACTCAAAGTTAATCATCCCAATAGCTAATACAAGATACTTAAATCTCTGTTCATCAAAATCTTTAGTGAACAGATCGGCATATTGTTCATTTGTGTTGACTTTGACTAGTTTTATCAATCCCTTTTCAAAATTATCTCTAATTCAATGATACCTAATATTGATTTGCTTTGTCTTTGAGTGCTAAACTAGATTTTCTATGATAGAGATAGCACTGTTGTTGTCTATGTGGATGGGAGTCTCCTTGAAGTTAAATCCATAGTCTAGCATCTGACTCTGAATCTAAAGCACTTGAGCATAGCAGCTTGTAGTTGCACTGTATTAAGCTTCAGCAGTTGATGCAGATACACAGGATTGTTTATTGCATTGCCATAAGACTATCCTTCCACCAAGAAATTGACATCCCCAGATGTTGACTTTGCAGTCATATTGCAACCACCATAGTCTATCTGTATATACATACAGATTGAAGTCAAAATTCTTTGGGTAACAAAGGACCAATTTGGGAGCACCCTTGAGACATCTGAGAATTCACTTAACAGCAACCAGGTGTGACATCCTTGGGTTGGCTTGATATCTTGCACAAATACATGTATCAAACATGATATCAGGCCTGCTGGCAATGAGATACATAAGAAACCCAATCATAGCCCTGTAGAGATGTTCATCAACATACTCCCCCTCAATATCTAGTCCAAGAGAGTGGTTTCTGGCTATGGGTGTCTTAGCAACCCTGCACTCAGTCATGTGAAACCTGGTAAGGATGTCTTGCACATACTTTGACTGATTTTTGAAGATGCCATTATCAACCTGCTTCACTTGAATTCCTAGAAGAAATTGAGTTCCCCATGGCACTCCTTTCAAATCTATTCTTCATCAGTTTCTCAAAGTCTTTACAAAGCTTCGGATTAGTTGATCCAAAGATAATGTCATCTATATAAGCTTGAACTAGCATCAAGTTGTTTCATGTTCCTTTGATGAAGAGTGTTCATCAATAGTACCTCTCTTGTATCCATGTTGATAGAGATACTATGATAGTGTCTCATACCACTTCCTTGGAGCTTGATGCAGCCCATAAAGAGCTTTGTCAAGCTTGCAGACATAATCAGGATGATCTGGGTCTGCGAAACCAGGTGGTTGTTTGACATACACCTCCTCATCAATCACCCCATATAAGAAGGCACACTGGACATCAAGTTGGTAGACCTTGAAATCCTTGGATGTAGCAAAAGCCAAGAATATCCTAACAGCTTCAAGTCTTGCTACAAGAGCAAAAACATATGTGTAGTCAATCCCTTCTTCTCGTGTGTATCCTTGAACAATCAGTCTTGCCATGTTCCTAAAAACCTATTTGGTACATATGGTAGTCTTCCCTTAAGGAAGAGGACATAGATTCCAAACTTTATATCTCTTGAATTGAAGCAGCTCCTCCTCTATTGCTTCAACCCAACTTCCATCTTTCAAAGTCTCTTCAATCTTCTTAGGCTCTATCTGGTACAAGAAACAAGAGTGAAAACAAACATTTTTATCATGGGTTTTTCCTCTTGTTCTTACCCCAGTCTCAATATCTCCAATGATGTTTGTGGTGGGATGGGACTTGTGGATTCTCAGTTTAGGAATCACAACAAGTTGTTTGGATAGATCTATATTAGTGAAATTCAGATCTGGTGCTTGAGATTCATCCACCATATCAACACACTTATCAAGTGACTTGATCCAATGAGTGTGTTACATCATTGATGTTGTCTTCTATGGAGTGATTATCAGCATAAAAAAATTCTTGATCACTATCACCACCTCCATCTCCTCGTACATTGAAAATTCCTTCATCAAAGTTCTGTGCCTATGTGTGGGAATTCTATAGGCACCTCAGATGTGTCAGCTGAAGAATTTATCATGGTTAGGCTGATAGGATTTCCAACTACAGGGCTAGTTACCACTAGAGCTGAAATAGTTTGTACACTTGGTCTTCTCAGCTTAAATCTTGGATTAGAATCATCTGTTGATAAGATACCTATAGATCCTGAAACATTCTAACAAGATTTGTTAAAGCAGTTGGCAACTAAACCAAGATCAAACAGCCAATCAGGACCAGAACCTTTCACACTGGGTGTGTGCTCATTGAAGGTCACATTGGCTGACTCCTTAACTACTCTGGTTCTAAGATTGTATACTCTATAAGCCCTAGCTTGGGAAGAGTATCCAATGAAGTGTGCATCATCTGATTTCTTTTCTAATTTGGCTATTTGATCTTTGGTATTAAAGATAGTGCAAGGACATTCGAATGATCTGAGGAAACCAATGAAAGGTCTCCTTTTATGTCATAGTTCATAGGGAGTCTTACCATGAGTCTTAACTAATAAAATTCTATTCTAGACATAGTAGGTAGGGTTGACTGCCTCTGCCCAGAAGGTGATGGAAAGTTTAGAGTCAGACAACATGGTTCTTGTAGCTTCAATAAGTGTCTTGTTTCTTCTCTCAGCAACATCATTTGGCTGAGAAGTTCTAGGAGCACTATATTGTCTTGTAATACCCTTTTCATCACAAAATGCATCAAGGATTTTGTTTTTAAATGCGGTTGCTTGATCAAATCTTATGATCTTGACCCTGTGATCACATTGATTCTCAATTTTCAGAATGAAACTTTTCAAGATCTCATGGATCTCATCCTTAGTTCTAAGAAAGAAGACCCAAGTATATCTTCTATAGTCATCTATGATCACCAAGCAATAAGAGGTCCTTTCTAAAATCATTACACTGGTGGGGCCAAAGAGATCCATATGTAATAATGTAGGGGTATAGTGATGGAGTTCAGTTCCTTTGTCTTGTGAGATACCTTGTGTTGCTTCCCTTTCAGGCATGCAACACAATGATCATCACTTGTAAACTCTTTCTTTGGCATTGAAGTTACCAAATCATTCTTAATTAATTTATTCATGTTCTTAAAGTTGACATGACAGATTCTTTTATGCCAAAGGAAAGACTCATCAATGTTTGCTTTAGATAGAAAGCAAGAAACTTCTCCTTAAGGGGATGTTTCCTGCAAGTCCATCTTGTACATGATCCCTTTCCTAAGGGCTCTGAGTAGTATATGCTCTTAAGGTATGATCACCCCAGGCTTGAGAACAATGCACTCATGCTCAGTAAAGAGCATGTTGTGTGTCTGATCACAAAATTGGGATACACTCAGAAGATTGTACCCAAGATCCTTGGCAAAGTTTACCTTTTCAATGTTGAGCTTACCATTTATGACCTTGCCCCTTCCAATAATCTAACCACCAGATTTTCCACCAAAAGCAAGTGGCCCTCTATCAATTCATTCAAAGTTTTACTACAAAGAGCCATTATCTGTCAGGTGCCTAAAACAGCCACTGTCAATGATCCATGCATTTTCTTTAGTCTTTAGCTGTTCCTGCATAAAAAGAGATGGTTAGTTACATTTGGAAACCCAAGCCTCATTGGTCTTGGGCTTGTCAAAGTGGATAGAAGATAATGCAATAGTAATTGATCCTATATGCATGTTCTGAGGATCATTTGTTGTTGTTGATGAAGAACTTTAATTCACATGGCCTTCCTTCATCTTCTACACCATCTTTGGAAGACTAGACTTGGCCTTCAACTCTTCGGAAGTTTTGATAACTTCGGATGTTTTGGAGACTGGTCCTTTGGAAGCTTGTGCATCCACTGCACCAGACAACAGTACTTTGGAAGCATTCCTTTCTTCTGAGACCAAAATTTTTTCCAAAGGTAAGTTTTCACTTATCTTCTTCTTCACTTTGGAGCTTCCGAAAGGAAGAGATTTTCCTTCCTAAGTTGTTTTCTTTTTCTTCTTCTTAAAATTTTTCTTCTTGTTCATATGGATAGTATTTTTTGGATTGTAGATGCAATCCTTGGCAAAGTGAGAAGTACTACCACACATGATGCGTTCAGTTAGCATACTTCTGAGAATCTTCTTTTGAGAGGGAGGCTGAGCCTAATCACTCTCTACTTCCTTCTTCATCTTCATAGATGATGCAGCAGGCTTCTTGGGATGATGCTTGCTCTTGGAACTTGATGGTTCAAGCTGTGCAGCAGTGGTGCACATTTTATCATCCTTCTTCTTTGAATCAGGATGACTTGGACATGAAGTAGAACTCCTGGTACTAGAGTCCATGGTTGTTTCCTCAAACTTTACCACTTCAAATCCAGCAGAGATAAAAACCTACTTTTGCTTGGAGTTGAAAGTGTCCTTGATTTCTTGGGCTTTCTTGGACTATCTTTTGGCTACCCTGATCAAGTTCTTCCTTGCAGACTTTGTTATCTTGGGTTCTTTCTTCTCTCCAATAGAATAGTGTCCCTTCTCAGGGTAACCCTTGTTACTCACCTCAGGTTCATCCTTCATTACCTCCTCTTCATCTTTATCCTCTTCTTGAATGGGATCACTGGATGGCAGCTCATCTTGACAAGTTCCACACCTTGGAGATCTTACAGATAACAATGTATGTGGAGGAGCTATCTCACTTGAACCCAATCCTTGCTTGTTCTGATAAAAAATCTTTGCATGCATGGATAAAGGGATTATGTTATTGAAGGTTTCCTCTTCAAGAAAATATTTTCTGCCATAGCTTTGGTGATCACAAGCTCAGCTTGGCATTCAGTTAATTTGGTAATAAGATCCTTGACCTGAGTCCTATAATTTGTATGCTCATGCTTAAGAGTTGAAATTGTTTTCTCTAAATCTTATGTTTTAAGTTTATAGTCATTTTCAGCTCTTTTAAAATTAGATTTTAAAATATTCAAGGACTCAAGGTCAAATCTCACTTCCAAATTATAGGACCTATACATGTTAACTTCTGTAATCCAATCAGGGGTACAGAGATGTTCCAATACCTTAGCTTCTTCATGATCATTAGTGCTTGGTTTGGGGAAGCATGTTCCACTTGAAAGCTCCATTCAAAGCCTCCTTCTTCAATAACAACAACAACATGTTGTTTTGGCTGGCTTGGCCTTAATTCTTGGAGCTGTATCAGTGTAGTTTGGCCTGGGTTGTGCTTGGCCACCATTTGTCCTTGGTGCCTTGCACTCTTTAGCAAAGTGGCCCATTTGGTTATAGTTGTAACACTTCACTTTGCTTTTGTCCAGTCCAAACCTTCTACTGGCCACATTGCTGGGAAACTTTCTCCCTGTCCTCTTGTATAACTTCTTGGCCCTGTGTGGAGAAGTTCCATGTGTTGGACTATCTCCATGTACTCCAAATCATCTGGATGGATGCACTCCAAGTCTTCAAGAGTAAAAAGAAAGTTGCCATAACTTTAATCAGTAGACACAAAGGCTTGTGCAGAGCTTGTCTCTTTGAATAGGCTTCCTTGGATGTAGCTCTCCCTTGGTGTCTTAGGGAATGTGATGATAGCACCCTTTTGTGACTTTTCAGGGAAGCATATAAGATTTTGCTATGATTCTCTACTTTCCCTGTCAACCACAAGAAGGGTTGAACTCTGCTGGTTGTTGGAAGAGCTGCTGGATGGATTTTGTGAGTTCATCTCCATCTGGTACCCACTAAGGATACCATACAGCTTTATGAGAGTAAGAGTAGAGAGGTTCTCAGTTCTCTTAATGGCCATATAGTAGTGAGTTCATTGTCTGGGAAGAGAGAACATGAACTTCCATACTATGTCCTTGTTCTCAAGCTTTACACCAACATTAGTCAGAGTATCCACAATCTCAACATACCTGAAGTATTGTTGAGTCATGGTTTCACCTATCTTGTAGGTGAAATTTTCAAACTGCTGCTTTATGATATCCTTCTTGTTCTCCTTGGCTTCATCAGACCCCTCATACATCAGCTTCAGTGCATCCCAGAGCTGCTTAGTAGTCTTGCACTTCTTAAAGCCTTTGTATATAGAGTTAGGAAGAGCAGTTTGAAGAGTGGTCATGGCCTTCTAAACTATATCTATTCTTTTCTGGTCTTTATCAGAGTAGTCAGCCATTTCCTTTGATATCATGCCACCTCCAGCAGTGGCTAAAGAGGTGCATGGGATATGAGGTCCTTCGACAACATATCTCCATATCCTGCTGTCTTGAGACTTGATGAACCTTTCCATATGTTGGCCCTAAGTATCAATGTCATTAGGAGTTGTCAGTGGAGACTTTTTCATAGTGCCAGTTTCCATATCAGCCTTAGCAAGAGCTGCCATTTGAGTTGTTAAGTGTTCTGTGAAACTGAAGTGATCAAAGATGGTAAGATCTTACAATCAAGAGCCTGAAATGCTCTGATACCAATTGCAGAACCGGTGAAGGGTGGTTAATCCAATAGTCTCACAGGATGGAGAGATATGAAACACTTAACAGATCAAATAAGGAACCGATTAGATGATACAAAGAACACAAGTAAAAGAACAAGAACAAGAAAACTTAAACATGGTTTTCTAGAATGATGTACATTGCTCTCAAGTTCTTACAAATGTTACAAAGCATACCTGATAGATACATGTACTTGAGACACTTTATACTACATCCTACAGCCGGTCATACTTTAAAGACCAGCTGGAAACACTAATGTAGACAACAAGATCAGTGTAGAGTCAAAAGGTAGATTGCCTTTTGACTTGTGATTATGACATGCCATAGCTCACATCCTAATATATTACAAAAAGGATAAAAGTACATAGTTAGAAAGTTACAAACAAAAGACCTTAATCTACAGTTGACAAAAGTATGGACTTTTCACCAACTCATATAAGTTGGTGAGTCTTCAGAGTGGTAGCGGAAAGTGGTTTGTCCTTGAAGCTTCGGAAGACTTCATCTTTGGCTTCAGCAGATATGGTCTTTTGGCTTCAGAAGATTTGATACTTAGCATAATTTCCTGAGTTATATCAAATCTTCTAAAGTAACTTCCTTGTACTTCATTTTTGCATGCTGAGAGCTCTTGGTTGGTCTTTGGTTGCATCAGCCTCTAAGTGTAGTCCTTATAAAGTTACTTTGGAAGATTTGATACAACTCAATGAAATTCACTAAGTATCAAATATTTCGAAGCCAAAAGACCAAATCTTGCGAAGCCAAAGATGAAGCCTTCCAAAGCTTCAAGACAAAGTCTTCTGAAGCCAAGAGATTGATTTCCTCCAAAGACAAAGAAGACATGCTTTCTCTAACATGCTTTTGACAAAAGGTGAACTACTGTTCGCTGCCATCTCTGAAGACTCACCAACTCTTATGAGTTGGTGAAATGTCCATACTTTTGTCAACTGTAGATTAAGGTTTTAGAGTTTGTAACTTTCTACCTTTGTACTTTTATCCTTTTTATAATAGATAAGGATGTGAGCTATGGCATGTCGTAGTCACTAGTTAAAAGGCCATCTGCCTTTTGACTTTACATTGATCTTGTTGTCTACATTAATGTTCCAGCTGGCCTTTAAAGTATGGCCAGCTATAGGATGCAGTATAAAGTATCTCAAGTACTAGTCCTTAGAACCATGCTTTGTAACATTTGTAAAAGCACTTGAGAGCAATATACATCATTCTTGAAAACCATATACTTGTGTTCTTGTTGTGCTCTTTACTTGTGTTTATTATTTCACTTTAGCTAGTTCTGTATTTAATCTGTTAAGTGTTCTAATCCCCCTAACCTTGTGAAACTGTTGCATTGATCCCCTTCACAGGTCTGACAATTGCTATCGGAGCATTTTAAGCTCTTGATTGTAAGATCTCTCCGTCTTAAATCCCTTCAGTTTCACAAAACACTTACGAGCTCAAATTGCAGCTCTCACAAAAGCTAATATGAAAACCGGTACCATGACAAAATCTCCACTGATCACTCCTGTTGACTTTGATACTTGGTGCCAATGTATGGAAGGGTTCTATCAAGTCTTAAGACAGTAGGATGTGGAGATCTATTGTCAAAGGACCTCACATCCTAAGCACCTCTTTAGCCACTGCTGGAGGTGGAATGATTCCAAAGGAAATGGCTCACTATTCTGATGAAGATTGGAAGAAGATTGACATAGATCAGAAGGCCATGACCGCTCTCCAAACTGCTCTTCCAAGCTCTATATACAGAGACTTCAAGAAGCGCAAAACTGCTAAGCAGCTTTGGGATCACTGAAGCTTATGTATGAGGGGTTTGATGAAGCTAAAGAAAACAAGAAGGACCTCATGAAGCAGTTGTTTGAGAACTTCACCTACATGACAGGTGAAACTATAAGTCAACAATACTTTAGGTATGTTAAGAATGTAGATACTGTCATGGATGTTGGAGTTAAGATTGAGAATAGGGAAATTCTAAGGAAGTTCATGTTATCTCTTCCCAGATAATGGACTCACTACTGTGTGGCCATTAAGAGAACTAAAAAACTCTCCACCCTTACTCTCACAAAGTTGTATGGTATCCTTAATGGCTACCATATGGAGATGAGCATGCATAATCTATCAAGCAGCTCTTCCAGAAATCAATAGAGTTCAGCCCTCCATGTGGTTGAAAGGGATAGTAGAGAACCATATCATCATCTTATCTGCTACCCTAACAACTAATAAAAGGGCCCTTTCATCACCTTCCCTGAGACACCAAGGGAGAGCTACATGTAAGGAAGCCCATTCCAAGAGACAAGCTCATCTCAAGCCTTTGTGTCTGCTGGTGAAAGTTATGGCAACTTTTTTTCACTCTTGAAGACTTGGATTATATCCATCTAGATGACCTGGAGTATATGGAGACAGTCCAGCAAATGACTCTTCTCACTCATAGAGCCAAGAAGTTCTACAAGTGAACTGGAAGAAAGTTTCCCAACAATGTAACCAGTGGAAAGTTTGGACTGGATAAAAACAAAGTGACATGTTACAACTATAACCAAATGGGTTTGCTAAGGAGTCCAAGCACAATCCAAGCCTAACTACACTGATGCTGCTCCCAGGTCTGAGAAGCCAAACTAACCAAAACAAAAAGTTGTTGTTGCTGTTGAAGAGGGAGGCTTTGACTGGAGCTTTCAGGTAGAGGTATTTCTCCCAACCAAGCACTGATTGATGACCATGAAGAAGCCAAGGTATTAGAACATCTCTATGCACCTGAATGCATTGCTAACGTAAACATGTATAGGTCTTATAGCCTAGATGTGAGATCTGACCTTAAGTCTATGAATATTATTAAAGCTGATTTTAAAAAAGCTGAAAATGACTATAAACTTAAAATAGAAGATTTAGAAAACACAATTTCAACTCTTAAATATGAGCACACAAATTACAGGACTCAAATCAAAGATCTCATTACCAAGCTAACTGAATGCCAGTCTGGCTTGTGATCAGCAAATCCAGGGCAGTAAAGTGTGTTCTTGAAGAAGAAACCTTTAAGAGTATCATATCCTTATTCATGCATGCAAAGATTTTTTTATCAAAATAGCAGGAATTAGGTTCAAGTAAGATAGCTCCTCCAGACACTTTACTATGTGTAAGATCTGCAATGTGTGAAACTAGTCAAGATGAGCTACCCCTTATTAACCCTATCCAAGAAGAGGATGAAGATAAAGAGGAGATAGTGAAGGATGAATCTGTAGTGAGTGAAAAGGATCATCCTAAGAAGAGTCACCATCCTCCTAGAGAGAAGAAAGAACCAAGGATGACCAAGTCAGCTAGGAAGAACTTGATCAGGGCTGCTAAAAGAAAGTCAATGAAAGCCTAAGAGATCAAGGCCACTTTCAACTCCAAGCAAAAACAAGTATTTATCTCTGCTAGATTTTAAGTTGTGAAGACTAAAGACTTAACTATGGACTCTAGTACCAGGGGTCCTAGTTCAAATTCAAACCATTCCGGTCAAAAGAAGAAGGTTGATCAAATGTGCACCACTGCTGCATAGCCTGAACCTTCTAGTTTCGAATGCAAGCCTCACGTTTAGAAGCCTACTACATCATCTATGAAGATGACGAATAAGGTGAAAAGAGATCAAGCTCAACCTTCTTCTCAGAAGAAGACCCTCAAATGTATGCTCGTTGAATGCATCATGTGTGGTGGTGCTACTAATTTTGCTAAGGATTTCATCTACAATCCCAAGAGTACCATCCATATAAACAAGAAGAAGACTTCTGAGAGGAAGAAGAAGAGGATAGCCTCGGAAGGAAGATCACTTTTCTTTGGAAGCTCCAAGGTGACAAAGAAGAAGATAGGTGGAAAATTGCCTTCGGAAGAAAATTTGGTCTCGAAAGAGAGGAATGCTTCCGAAGCACTGAAGTCTACTGCAGTGGATGCAAAATCTTTCGAAGGTTCAGTCTCCAAAACTTCCGAAGTATTGAAGGTCAAGTCTAGTCTTCAAAAGATGGTGTAGAGGATGAAGGAAGACCATGTGACTGAAGTTTCTTTATCAATAACATCCAAGGATCCTCAAAGCTTGAATATAGAATCAATACTATTGGACTATTTTCAATTCATCTTATGAGCCCAAGACCAACAAGGCTTAGGTTTCCAAATGTAACTAACCATCTCTTTTTATGCAGGAATAGCGGAAGACCAAGGGAAATGTATGGATCTTTGATAGTGGTTGTTCCAGGCACATGACAGGTAATGGCTCTTTGCTTCAGAATTTTGAGAAAATTGATGGAGGGCTAGTTGCTTTTGGAGGAGAATCAGGTGGTTACATCATTGGAAGGGGTAGGGTCATAAATGGTAAGCTCGACGTTAAGAAGGTAAACTATGTTAAGGAGCTTGGGTACAATCTCTTGAATGTATCCCAATTTTGTGACTATAGACGTAACATGCTCTTTACTGAGCATGAGTGCATTGTTCTCAAACCCAGGGTGGTCATTCCTCAAGAGCACATCCTACTCAGAGCCCCTAGGAAAGGGAACATGTATAAGATGGATTTGCAGGAAACATCTCATGAGGAGAAGTTTCTTGTTTTCTATCTAAAGCAAATAGTGATGTGTCTTTTCTTTGGCATAAAAGAATATGCCATGTAAACTTTAAGAACATGAATAAATTAATTAAAATGATTTGGTAACTAGAATGCCAAAGAAAGAGTTTACAAGTGATGACTATTGTGTTGCACGTCTGAAAGGGAAGTAGCACAAAGTGTCTCTCAAGCCAAAGGTAATGAACTCCATCACTACTCCCTTACACTTATTACATATGGATCTCTTTGGCCCCACCAGTATAAGGAGTTTAGGAAGGACTTCATGTTGCCTAGTGATCACAGATTACTTCATAAGATATACTTGGGTCTTTTTCTTAAACTAAGGATAAGACTTCGGAAATCTTAAAGAACTTCATTTTGAAAATTGAGAATCAATGTGATCACAAGGTCAAGATCATAAGATATGATCAAGGAACTGAATTCAAGAACCAAATCCTTCATACATTTTGTGATGAAAAAGGTATTAGAAGTCAATATAGTGCTCCCAGGACTCCTCAGCAAAATGGTGTTGCTGATAGGAGAAACAAGATACTTATTGAGGCTACAAGGACCATGCTCTCTGACTATAAACTGCTCATAACCTTTTGGGCAGAGGTAGTAATCATTGCCTGCTATGTGTAGAACAGAGTTTCAGTAGTCAAAACTCATGGTAAGACTCTTTATAAACTATGGTATAAAAGGAGACCTTACATTGGTTTCCTCAGATTGGATGTCCATGCACCATTACCAAAGATCAGATAGCCAAATTTAATGAGAAATCAAATGATGGACACCTCATTTGATACTCTTCCTAAGCTAAGGCTTATAGAGTATAAAATCTTAGAACTAGAGTAGGTGAGCAGTCAGCCAATGTGATCTTTAATGAGCACACACCAGTGTGAAGGGTTCTGGTCCAGATTGGCTATTTGATCTTGCTTTAGTTACCAACTGTTTTAATAAATCTTATGAAGATGTTTCAGGATCTACAGGTAACTTATCAACAGGAGATCCTGACCCAAGGTTTGAGCTAAGAAGACCAAGTGGTAAAATTCCTTCAGCTCCAGTGGTAAGAAGCCCTGTAGTTGGAAATCCTGTCAGCACAACGATGACAAACTCTTCTGTTGATACATCTAAGGTGCCTATAAATTCAAGCATAGAGGAAAAGAACTCAAATGAAAGGGTTTCTAATGTAGGAGGAGATGGAGATGGTGAAAGTGATCAAGAATTTCAAGATGCTGACAACTTCTCCACTGAAGACAACATCAAAGATATCACACACTCATTGGATCAAGTCTTTCTTGATAAGTGTGCTGATGTGGTGGGTGATACTCAATCACCAGATTTAAATTTCACAAATTTAGATTTATCAAACCAACTTGATGTGATTCCTCAACTGAGAATCCATAAGTCCCATCCCACCACAAACATCATTTGCAATGTTGAGACTATGGAAAGAACAAGTGAACAAACCCATGACAAAAATGTTTGTCTATACTCTTGCTTTCTATCCCATATTGAGCCAAAGAAAGATAATAAAGCTTTAAAGGATGGAAGTTGGGTTGAAGCAATACAGGAGGAGTCTCATCAATTCAACAGAGAAAACGTTTGGAATCTATGCCCTCTTTCTCGTAGGAAGACACCAATAGGTATCAAGTGGGTTTTTAGAACTAAGAAGCATGATAAAGGAATTGTCATCAAGAACAAGGCAAGACTGTCACACCCTCAAAAATCCGCGTGCGGGGTTTTACCGCGAGGCGCGTGACATACCAGGATCTAAGTCATTAGTTACCAAGAACGACTCTATATGATTAATAAACAAAACCAGAGTTAACGTTTAAAATACTGCGGAAGCGTTTTTAAAACAGGAAACCCAAAACAAGTAGTATGTAAAGAGAATGCGCAAAACATACGCGCCCCAAACACAAATGTTTAATATGAAACTAATCCCAAATTTGTAAACAAACAAATGTAGACAACTCAACGATGCTGGTGTGCGTGCTCCTAGGCAACTGGCAACCTTAACCTGAGAATAGCATACTAAACAAGTCAACACATGGTTGGTGAGTTCAAGAGTTTGCGTTAAAATATAAACCAATCAATAGTTTCCAGAGCATAAGTAGTGTATTGCAATAGATAGCTAGTCTATTAACATAAAAATATTAATCATAGTGATTTCACGATCGAAGCTGACTGTGTTACGTTTGTTGCCTCCCGTCACGACTTACCAGACCGTGACGAATATATGTTAGGACAAAATTGCACCCGTATGACCTCGAGTCACACAGGTGGGGCTCGTCAGACCCAGTAGTACTACCCAAAATTTCCCCGCTATTCAATATTAACAATCCGAAAGTGTGAGGACTTTTCCATGGTAAACAGCACTATATCAATATTATACACACTCATATATAAAAGCGTTTGTGATCAACAGTATGCTATCTCCCCCAAAAGAGATTATGTAAAATGAGTGGGGCAAGAACTCACCTGATACGCGCAAGAATTAACTTAGAGCTTAACTTGAAAGAAAGAGGGAAAGACAACCTTCAAAGGTCACCTAGAATACAAGAGTACATAAGCACGTGTACACAAAATCAACATGAAACCCTAAGTGCTCTACAAACCAAGGAACTCAAGGTTTTAGAAAGACAAGACACATTTGACCCAGTTGACCCGTTTGACCCGTTGGTGACATTATAGGTGATAACTCGTTAATACTAACACAACAGCATGTCATACATGTTCACATACAACTTGATTACATATAGCACTTCATTAACCACATATACTACCTAGATCATCATGCAACTAGATATCACACAAGTCATGCGAATCACAACAGGCCAAAACAGATAACAAACCAAATCAACATCCCTATAACCTAAACAACACATTTCATCACCTTAGAAATCATCCATGAACACACTAGCATGATCCTAATATCCCAAACATGCTCAAATCATCCTATTCAAGGATTTGCACAATTAAAGTTTCCCTTTTCGGAAAGTTCATCCCAAATTCATCAAACTCACACTACATTCATGAATTCATCAATTATATACCAACTCAAGTCCATGACAACATCTAAACATGATCAACAACACCTAATCATCATGATTTATCAACATTCAACACCACAAGTTACTATTTTTAGCAATGTATGAACTATAACACATCTTGATTTTCAATTGTTCATATCATCAACTTAGCATCTAATCATCATCACAAACACATCCATAACATTCATACATCATCCAATCATCAATTCATGCAAAATAAAGTTACTATTATTAGTAACCTACGAACAACGTATCAAAATCATAGCTTTCTTGCAAAATCGACGTTAACTAGCATATATACAATCCAGCTAACATAATAACAACATCAAACAACCAACATTCAACATCCAATTTGATCCAACATCGCCTCAAACTCTCGGCCAAGATGATCATATGAACAAACAACCAAAATCCAAACTTTCTTGCATAATCAACGTTAACTAGCATCAATACAACCTAACTAACATCATAACATCACCAAACAACCAAGAATTAACATTCAATTGCAGATTTTCGAACTAGGGTTCGGCCACCATGAAAAACCGTCAAAAACATGTAAAAATCTAACCTTTAAACGTGTAATGGCTTGCAATTGATGATTCTAACTTGTTGTGATGCTTGAAATCGGTCCAAAATCGAATGGAATTGCTTGTTCTTGATGAAAACCGAAGTGTGTGTGTGTGTTTGAAGGTGTCGCGGCCGAAAGGGTGATTAGGGTTAGAGTTTTGATTTTTATTTTATTTAATAATCCATAATTACCCTTTTAACCCTTATAATTTGTATTTTATAAAAATTAAGCTTTTACACACTCCTTTAAAATGTTTTTAACTAGAATAATAAACATATAAACTAGTAGTAGCAATTATATGTATTATCTTTACAAGCTACAAAATTTACAAAGTAAATACACACGTTTCCACGTTACGCGATAAAATTACAGTTAACATTTAAATCACATAAGCATAACTTAATAATCACATTGTTAACTTAATTATCATCAATTTAACATTACTGATTATTGTTAAGTCACCAACGTTCAACGACAACTAGTGTGTGTGCACGACACGTGTATGCAAGACTTAACGGAACAAACGGAGTTTGGTAACGGAAAATTACCGGATGTCACATTATCCCCATGTTGAAAGAATTTTCGTCCCGAAAATTGCGTTACATGGTGAGTGTTCCATCACTGGTCTACTACATTGGCACAAGGAAATCGAAATCGTGTGAGTTTTGGATGAGTTGTCACATCATCCCCATGTTGAAAGAAATTTCATCCCGAAATTTAATCAATACCTTCGCCGGCTGGCATCGTCCTTTCGAATAGCTGAGGGTACTTAAGCTTCATTTGGTCTTCACGTTCCCACGTGAATTCTGGTCCACGTCTCGAGTTCCAACGAACTTTGACGATGGGTATTTTGCTTTGCTTAAGCGTTTTCACCTCACGATCCATCACTTCGACAGGTTCCTCAATGAAACGTAACTGTTCGTCTACTTGAGCTTCTTCCAGTGGTACGACCATCGTTTCATCCGTTAAACATTTCTTTAGATTTGAAACATGGAATACATCATGGATTCCACTCAATGAATCAGGTAAGGCTAGTCGATAAGCCACTGGACCAATTCTTTCCACTATCTCAAATGGTCCAACGTATCTCGGATTTAGCTTTCCTCGCTTACCAAACCGAACTACGCCTTTCCACGGTGAGACTTTTAATAAAACCTTGTCACCTATCTGAAATTCCAAAGGTTTTCATCATTTGTCAGCATAGCTTTTCTGTCTGTCTCGCGCTGCGGCCATGCGGTTTCTTATCTGAACAATCTTCTCAGTTGTCTCGTGTACTAACTCGGGACCCGTTAATTGACTATCACCAATTTCAGCCCAGCAAACTGGCGATCTACACTTTCTCCCATATAAAGCTTCAAAAGGTGCTGCCTTTATGCTAGTGTGATAACTGTTGTTGTAAGAAAATTCCACCAATGGTAGGTGAACTTCCCAGTTATTCCCGAAGTCAATCACACAAGCACGTAACATGTCCTCCAAAGTCTGTATAGTACGCTCGCTTTGACCATCAGTCTGTGGGTGATAAGCAGTACTCATATCCAATCGCGTACCTAAAGCTTTCTGCCACGACTGCCAGAAGTGTGATGTGAAACGAGAATCGCGGTCAGAAATAATTGAGATCGGTACTCCATGCCTCGAAACGATCTCCTTCAAATAGAGTCGAGTTAATTTCTCCATCTTGTCTGTTTCCTTTATCGCTAGGAAATGAGCAGATTTTGTTAATCGATCCACGATAACCCATATTGTATCACAACCCGTAGAAGTGCGAGGTAACTTAGTAATAAAATCCATTGATATCTGATCCCACTTCCACATAGGGATCTCGGGTTGTTGTAGTAGACCAGATGGTTTCTGATACTCCACTTTAACCTTCGAGCAGGTCAGACACTTGCTCACATAAGTAGCTACATCTGCTTTCATGTTAGGCCACCAATAGTGCGCCTTCAAATCGTGATACATCTTGTCAGATCCAGGATGTATAGAGTACTTAGACTTGTGTGCCTCACTCATGACCAAGTCTCTCAGATTTCTGTGTAGAGGTACCCATAGTCTATCCATGAAGTAATGAATCCCATCCGCTTTTACTTCCAATTGTTTTTCCATACCCCTTAACGATTCAGACCCAATGTTTTCTGCTTTCAAAGCTTCTGTTTGAGCCTCTCGGATTTGTTCAGGTAATTGCGTACTAATCGTTAGTTGCAGAGCTCGCACACGTCGAGGTTTAGCAGTCTCTTTTCTACTCAACGCATCAGCAACTACATTTGCTTTCCCAGGGTGGTACTTAATAGCACAATCATAGTCGTTTAACAATTCCACCCAGCGTCTTTGCCTCATGTTCAACTCCTTTTGCTCAAAGATGTGCTGAAGACTCTTGTGATCGGTGTAGATGGTGCATTTGGTACCGTACAAGTAATGTCTCCAGATCTTCAAGGCAAACACTACCACACCCAGTTCCAAGTCATGGGTGGTATAGTTCTTCTCATGAATCTTCAATTGTCTAGAGGCGTAAGCTATCACTTTATCCCGCTGCATCAAGACGCATCCAAGTCCTTGAATAGACGCATCGCAGTAGACTACGAAGTCATCACTACCATCCGGTAACGCTAATGTTGGTGCGCTACACAATTTATGTTTCAGCAACTGAAAAGCAGATTCCTGACTCTCACCCCATTTGTAGGTCGTTCCCTTGTGAGTCAAAGCTGTGAGAGGTTGTGCAATCTTAGAGAATCCTTCAATGAATCGTCGATAATATCCCGCTAATCCAAGGAATTGTCGTATCTCACTCGGTGTCTTAGGAACAGACCAATTCTTTATCGCTTCAATCTTAGCAGGATCAACATGTATTCCCTTCTCGTTGACAATATGACCAAGAATTGTACCTCACGTATCCAGAAATCACACTTAGAAAACTTTGCATACAGTTGTTCCTCTCTAAGTAATTCGAAGATCAAACGTAAGTGCTCTCCATGTTCTTCCTCGGTCCTTGAGTATATCAGTATATCATCAATAAAGACGATAACAAACTGATCAAGATAGGGTTTGCTCACGCGATTCATGAGGTCCATGAATACTGCTGGTGCATTCGTCAACCCAAATGGCATTACCAAAATTCATAGTGACCATATCGTGTACGGAAGGCAGTCTTCGAGATGTCCTCTTCTCGAACTCTCAGCTGATGATACCCAGACCTCAGATCAATCTTAGAGTAATAGCTTGATCCTTGCAGTTGATCAAACAAATCATCGATACGAGGTAACGGATATCTATTCTTGATAGTAACCTTGTTCAGTTCCCTATAGTCAATGCACATTCGAAATGTACCATCCTTCTTCTTCACAAATAGAACTGGCGCTCCCCAGGGCGACGAACTCGGTCGGATGAACCCTTTATCCAACAACTCTTGTAGTTGGGCAGATAATTCCTGCAGTTCGTTCGGAGCTAACCGGTACGGTGCTCTCCCAATTGGAGCGGCTCCTGGAGTCAACTCAATCTGGAATTCAACTTGACGATGAGGCGGTAATCTAGGAAGGTCTTCCGGAAACACCTCAGGAAACTCACGAACTACGGGGATATCCTCTATCTTCTTTTCCTCGACCTGTTTATCTGTGACGAGTGCTAATATGGCCAGTCGACCCTTTCGTAACAACTTCTGTGCTTTCATAAACGAGATGATGCCTATCACCGCACCACTCCTATCACCTCTGACCGTAAGGACTTCTTCACCAAGGGGAATCCGTATGATCTTCTCGTGGCATATGACTTCCGCTTGCTTATCGGAAAGCCAATCCATGCCTACTACCACATCGAAACTTCCTAGTGTAACAGGCATGAGATCTATGGTGAATGTATGACCAGCAAGCTCTATCTTGCAGTCTCTAAGAATATGCGTTACGTGAATCTGTGCGCCGTTAGCTAACTCTACGGTGTATTTAGATTCTAAGGTTGAGGGCATATCACTTAAAAGACTACAGAACCTAGTGGACACGAAACTTCTATCGGCTCCGGTATCGAATAATACGGTAGCAAAACAACCATTAACCGAAAATTTACCAGTTACTGTTGTAGGATCGTTTAGAGCCTCACCTGAGCCAATGACGAAGGCTCTTCCATTGGCTCCATTGTTGTTATTGCCTCCATTGTTGTTGCCATTACCATTGTTGTTGTTATTGTTGTTGCCATTGTTATTGTTGCCGGTGTTTCCATTGTTGTTGTTGCCATTACCATTCCTCTTAAGTTGGGGGCAGTTGCGTTTTTAATGGCCTTCTTTTCCGCACTCAAAACAACCTTTCGGAGTGTATTGTGATTGTTGTGACTTTCTCATCAGTTCACCCCGACAGTCTTTGGCTGCGTGACCAATCTTCCCACAACGTTGGCACTTGAAGTTATCACATCGACCCACATGGTGGTAGTTACACCGGTTGCACTTCGGCTGTCTTCCGCCATACCCACCGGGTCCTTGATTTGAGGGAGTCGCCTGGTTGAAGCTTCGGTTGTTATCGAACTTCCGTTGCTGTTGCTGACTTTGCTGCTGTTGTTGAGGTTGAGATTGGCTGCTGGATGACGATCCCTTGTTGCTTGAACCATCCCACTTGCGTTTCTGGTCGGGCACGCTTGCCACCGCACCTCGTTTGGGTAACCGTCCTTGCTCAACTGCCTGGTCAGTCAGCCTGTGGGCTGTTCGGATAGCTTGTTGTATGGTAGTGGGGTTAGAGGCAGTTACCATACTTTGAATTTCGGGCACCAATCCCCGTATATAATGCTCCACCCTCTTGTGCATTTCATTCACCGTCCCTGGGCATAAAGTGGCTAACTCATGAGTACGAGTCGTGTAGGCTTCAATTTCCGAGCCTTGCATTTTGAGTTGCCAGAACTCAATCTCCAGTTTCTGCACTTCATTTCGGGGGCAGTATTCTTCGGTCATAATCCCCTTAAACTCATCCCAAGGTAGTTCATTGGCCATGGCTTGACCCAGCATTTGCACCTGGGCATTCCACCAGGAAAGTGTTGCGCCTTCCAATGTCCCGGTGGCATACTTCACCTGATCAGCAAGCGGGCAGTTGCATTTCACGAAGACAGACTCTGTCTTCTCAAACCACCTTACAAGCCCTACAGCTCCTTCCGTCCCACTGTAGGTATGGGGTTTACAGTCCATGAAGGACTTGTAGGTACATGGTGTTGGTCCTATTTTGACAACCCAAACATTAGTCAGATATCCTAGACAAATAACTAGGATAATCAGTTTAACCTCTTGTCATCATTTACCTGCTGGTTGTCCCGGTTGGGCAGCAGCCACTGCCGCCTGAACATGTTCGTTAATTAATGCCGCCAATTCCGCAGGCGTCATGTTTATGGCTCCGGCTCCACGGCCTCCGGCGCCACGTCCACGACCACTCCCACGTCCTCTTCCACGTGCGTCCATATTTCACTTTAAAATTCACAATTACAATAATGAGTAACATCCAACACATTAATCTCATCAAGGTACAGTAAACAATAAGAAATAATGCATTCACCACAACCACAACATTTATAACAGAAATAATAATCAAAGATAAATAAATTGCAATTGAGTCACAAAATATTCCATCAATGTCAAAATTTAAGTTTGTCAGTTAGGTGGGAAACAACCCTTCCCACATAGGTTTCAAAGAAAAGAAACACTACATAGTCTAAGTCATTTAAAAGGTAGGATCAGTCCAGTACATCAGATCCGTCACTGTCCTCATCCATCTCTACTGGTTCTTCTTCGGGGGCTTCCTCGGGTTCTTCTTCTGGGTCTTCCTCATCAGGGTCCACCAAAGGTGCAGGGGCTTCAGCAACCTGAAGTGCTGCTAGTTCTGCCTCTAAATCAGCAAACCTATCATCATCACAACGTTAAGGTGATCCTGTGCGTCCATGCGCTCACTAAGTGCTACCACGTTGCCTGCCAGCGTATGATGTCCACCAATGGCCATCGAAAGTCGCTCCTGAAGCGTCTCTACCTGGAAACGCAGTTGGCGCATCTCAGATCGTAATGCAGAGTTCTCATCAGTGAGTCCTCTAATCCGATGTCGCTCTGTGTCCAGTGTGGCTACTCGGGCTGCAAATGCCTGCTCCAGAGGAATGCTCAAAGTAGGGAGTGTAGGCAAAGTAGAGGCGGTTGATGACCTAGTCCTAGGTCGTGTAGGTGCTACAGGTGGTACGCGTTCTCTATAAGCCATACGGTTTATGTAAGTGGGGTAGAAATCCCAGTTACACGGAGGATCGAGCTCAGGAGGTATGAAAGGCTGATCCCAGTCTATCTCACCAGGAGGATAAGGATGTTGAGGCCAGTTAAATCCCCTATCCGGTACGAGAGAAGTAGGAGGTGACTCAGATCGTGCAGGTCTCTTGCCTAAATTCCTGGACGACGATGCCATGCTGCGAAGTACGTGTTGCGTATGCCAGTGAGTATACAGTAAGGAGAGTAAACGATGAGTAACTAACAACTGTGCGGTTATAGTCTAGTGTGTGGATGCAACCTAGTTCCCTATAACCAATGGCTCTGATACCAATCTGTCACACCCTTAAAAATCCGCGTGCGGGGTTTTACCGTGAGGCACGTGACATACCAGGATCTCAGTCATTAGTTACCAAGAACGACTCTATATGATTAATAAACAAAACCAGAGTTAACGTTTAAAATACTGCGGAAGCGTTTTTAAAACAGGAAACCCAAAAAAAGTAGTATGTAAAGAGAATGCGCAAAACATACGCGCCCCAAACACAAATGTTTAATATGAAACTAATCCCAAATTTGTAAACAAACAAATGTAGACAACTCAACGATGCTGGTGTGCGTGCTCCTAGGCAACTGGCAACCTTAACCTGAGAATAGCATACTAAACAAGTCAACACATGGTTGGTGAGTTCAAGAGTTTGCGTTAAAATATAAACCAATCAACAGTTTCCAGAGCATAAGTAGTGTATTGCAATAGATAGCTAGTCTATTAACATAAAAATATTAATCATAGTGATTTCACGATCGAAGCTGACTGTGTTACGTTTGTTGCCTCCCGTCACGACTTACCAGACCGTGACGAATATATGTTAGGACAAAATTGCACCCGTATGACCTCGAGTCACACAGGTGGGGCTCGTCAGACCCAGTAGTACTACCCAAAATTTCCCCGCTATTCAATATTAACAATCCGAAAGTGTGAGGACTTTTCCATGGTAAACAACACTATATCAATATTATACACACTCAAAGGTCACCTAGAATACAAGAGTACATAAGCACGTGTCCACAAAATCAACATGAAACCCTAAGTGCTCTACAAACCAAGGAACTCAAGGTTTTAGAAAGACAAGACACATTTGACCCAGTTGACCCGTTTGACCCGTTGGTAACATTATAGGTGATAACTCGTTAATACTAACACAACAGCATGTCATACATGTTCACATACAACTTGATTACATATAGCACTTCATTAACCACATATACTACCTAGATCATCATGCAACTAGATATCACACAAGTCATGCGAATCACAACAGGCCAAAACAGATAACAAACCAAATCAACATCCCTATAACCTAAACAACACATTTCATCACCTTAGAAATCATCCATGAACACACTAGCATGATCCTAATATCCCAAACATGCTCAAATCATCCTATTCAAGGATTTGCACAATTAAAGTTTCCCTTTTTGGAAAGTTCATCCCAAATTCATCAAACTCACACTACATTCATGAATTCATCAATTATATACCAACTCAAGTCCATGACAACATCTAAACATGATCAACAACACCTAATCATCATGATTCATCAACATTCAACACCACAAGTTACTATTTTTAGCAATGTATGAACTATAACACATCTTCTTGATTTTCAATTGTTCATATCATCAACTTAGCATCTAATCATCATCACAAACACATCCATAACATTCATACATCATCCAATCATCAATTCATGCAAAATAAAGTTACTATTATTAGTAACCTACGAACAACGTATCAAAATCATAGCTTTCTTGCAAAATCGACGTTAACTAGCATATATACAATCCAACTAACATAATAACAACATCAAACAACCAACATTCAACATCCAATTTGATCCAACATCGCCTCAAACTCTCGGCCAAGATGATCATATGAACAAACAACCAAAATCCAAACTTTCTTGCATAATCAACGTTAACTAGCATCAATACAACCTAACTAACATCATAACATCACCAAACAACCAAGAATTAACATTCAATTGCAGATTTTCGAACTAGGGTTCGGCCACCATGAAAAACCATCAAAAACATGTAAAAATCTAACCTTTAAACGTGTAATGGCTTGCAATTGATGATTCTAACTTGTTGTGATGCTTGAAATCGGTCCAAAATCGAATGGAATTGCTTGTTCTTGATGAAAACCGAAGTGTGTGTGTGTGTTTGAAGGTGTCGCGGCCGAAAGGGTGATTAGGGTTAGAGTTTTGATTTTTATTTTATTTAATAATCCATAATTACCCTTTTAACCCTTATAATTTGTATTTTATAAAAATTAAGCTTTTACACACTCCTTTAAAATGTTTTTAACTAGAATAATAAACATATAAACTAGTAGTAGCAATTATATGTATTATCTTTACAAGCTACAAAATTTACAAAGTAAATACACACGTTTCCACGTTACGCGATAAAATTACAGTTAACATTTAAATCACATAAGCATAACTTTATAATCACATTGTTAACTTAATTATCATCAATTTAACATTACTGATTATTGTTAAGTCACCAACGTTCAACGACAACTAGTGTGTGTGCATGACACGTGTATGCAAGACTTAACGGAACAAACGGAGTTTGGTAACGGAAAATTACCGGATGTCACAAAGACTATTTGTTTAAGGGTACACACAAGAAGAGGGAATTGATTACACAGTTGTTTTTGCTCCTATGGCAAGACTTGAAGCTGTACGGATCTTCCTTGCTTTTGCTGCATCCAAGGATTTCAAGGTCTACCAACTTGATGTCATGTGTGCCTTTTTATATGGTATGATAGATGAGGAAGTGTATGTCAAACAACCACCTGGCTTTGTAGACCCAGATCATTTAGATTATGTCTCCAAACTTGACAAAGCTCTTTATGGTCTGCATAAAGCTCCAATGAAGTGGAATGAGACACTTTCACAGTACCTTGAGCAACATGGCTACAAGAGGGGTACTATTGACAACACACTCTTCATCAAAGGAACAGGGAATGACTTGATGCTAGTTCAAGTTTATGTAGATGACATCATCCTTGGATCAACTAATCCAAAGCTCTGCAAAGACTTTGAGAAGCTGGTGAAGAATAGATTTGAAATGAGTTCCATAGAGGAACTTAATTTCTTGTAAGAGACATATGAGTTGGTGATTGTAAGAGGTCAGGAAGGGAAAACTGGCCTAGAGATAAGATTAGTTAGTGCTTATGAAGTGTGGCTGCTAGATGAATCATATATTGTTCACTAGGCACTTTGAAATCCCATCCAACTAACTCGAAGAGAATAATTGCTATTCTTCCTTAAATGCATTAGGATTCTGAAGATTGCTTATGATAGGATCAATGGTTAACAAGAATCCAATAGAAGAAGAAGAGTGCCTCTCAACTTTGCTAATATATTAAAGTTAAAGATCAATATTGCAAGAGAACTTGTAGTTCGTAGAGATGATTTGTCAACCATAGCTATTTATGATCCTCAGTCATTGAAGAAAGTGCCAATTGATGCTCTTCGGAGAATGAGAGAACTCACCATTCATGTTCTTGATAGAAGCATGATAAGAGAGGCAAGAGAATTCCATGTCATGATCAACTACATTCTGGACCTTACTAATCCAAAGTGTATCGCTTTCACCCTAAAGCATATCCCACCATTGTACCAGTTCAACCAACAACAAAAACCGTAGCTACAACATCAACAGCAACACCATCAATAACATAACCAACAACAACAACAAGAACAACAACAACTACATCAGCTTCAACTTCCATAACAATCCAAACATCCACATCATAACAACTACAAACAATAGCTAAAGAACCACCAGAATCTTCACATCTTCCATCACCCAAACACACTTGAAGTACTTAGGCTGCATAATCCTTAGGGGAGTATTGTTGGATCCTGAAAGGATCATGCATGCCAATTAAAGTAGTGATGAAAATCGTTTTGGTTGAACATGCGAGTGTGGATTTTTGAGGATGAAGTATAAAGAAATACAGATGAGGAAAAATACTAAGTATTATTCAACCACATTAGTCTTTACGGGCTAACAAAGACAAATATGGATGAGCATTTGTCTACCCGCAAAGAGCTAATGCGGGTGAACTAAAACAAATACATATGCCTAACAACAACAAATGCGGACAAGACTTCGATACCCACTAAAACAAATGTGGATGCACAAATGACAAATGCGGGTGAAGAACTTGTTTTTGCAGATACTATTATCATGTATTTTGTGCTTAGTATTCTAGATTGTATGTTAGGGTATTTAAGTTATTGTACAGGTCATAGTGTCTGGCCTATAAATAGATAGAATTTTTACCCTTATGTAACTCTTGTACCTCTCACACAACCCTACAACCTGATTACACATAAACCCGTATTGTAATATTAAATTCTTATTATTGAAATCAATTGAGATAATCGATTCTTATTGGTTTTTTTACCCAGCTAGAATTCAAAAACATGAAAAACGGATGAAACGCAAGATGTGCATATACAGAGAAGGACGGGATAGGCGAACGGCGCTAGGCCACCCCTATCCTTTGCTTCAGTCAAGAACCCCCAAGGGATGGTCACATTTAACTTTTCATTTTATTCTTCTTATTCTCCAATCTTGTTTTCCAAGTTTTCTCTTTAGAGAAAACACTAGCCACCATTAACCCTTTCCCATTGTTCAATCTTCATCATCATCGTCGATTCATCAATATATTCATTGTTTTTGTTAGACCCTAAAAGGATAATGAATGCCAATTCAAGTGGTGAGTGGTAAGTTGTTCGCGTTGAAAATTTACAAGTCTTAAAGTTAATGCTGATGAAGAAAAAAAGATATGAATGAAGAATAAAGTCTATGTGTTGCACATCCGCATTAGTCAAATGCAGATGACTTAGGAAAATGTGGATTAGCATTTGTCCATTTGTATATGACTAATGCGGATGTAGAAGAACAAATTTTGATGTTTAAAAAAAGAAATGCGACCAAGATTTTGGTCATCAGCATTTGCAAATGCGGATGAACCAAAACAAATGCTAATGAACAAAATAGAAATGCTTATACAGTTAATGTATTTTTGTACTTAGATTATCCAATATATTTTGTTAGGGTAGTTAAGTGAATTGTGTAGATCATTGTATATGGTCTATAAATAGATAAGTTTGTTACAAATTTTGTAACCCTTACATCCTTGGACAAACCCTGATAACCTTTTCTGTATTTCATCATTTGCTATCAATATACAGGTAATTTTGAGTATTATCATTGGGTTTGATATGTACTTATTGTATATCTGCTATAATCATGCACTGAATTCAATCTAGTATATCTGGTCCTATTGATTCTAACCTAGTCAGTTCTTGAGCAATTGTTGGTTATCAAGTCTTCATCATAGTTAATCTTTTGTCTTTTACATGTTAAGGTAATCAAATCCATTTTTTTATAAGTTTAGTTCTTATTTGTTCATGTTCTTGATGTTATTTATCAAGAATCATCAAAGTCATCATCTAATGTTCATCTACTCTTAAAATTGTTGTTAGATCCCGAAGGAATTTCGCGTTTGATGATTAGATCATTACAAGCTGGTAAACTCTAGTTTTTTTACTACTCTTGTAATTGTTTACTTTAGTTTATAATTTGTGGTACTCAAGTCTTATGGAAAATTGTGAAGAAAAATTTTTCACAAAATATTATATGATTGTTAAAATGTGATTAAACACACTCAAACATGAAAAGTTTGGATTATGCATGTTAATCGACAAATAACGCGAACCAAAATGTCAAAACATTATTAAACAAGATGGAATTGAAATCAATGATAAGTTATTAGTCTAATTCTGAAATAATTCAAAAATGACATAAAATAATTATTGTTTAGAGTCTCGGGTAAAACAGAGTCAAGATTTGTGGAATTGAATTAAATGGAAAAAAGTTAAGATTTAAAAAAATTGTTGTCATAAATTTAAGTCATTTTGTACACATTATAACTTCAATCATTTTGGAGTCTCGGGGATTTCTCTAACTAATCTAAGTGGTCTCACCTTAACCCAACATTGTTTGATCCTTCAGACATATTAGACAAAACTGAAGTGAATGTCAAATTTGGGAAATTCGGCTAGAATGTTAGTCTATGTTTGTGAGGTTATATCTCACTCGTACTTTATTCATTTAAGTTGATTGTTTTTTCTAGAATTTATTGTTTTAACTTTCTATAACATCAATTCCAAGATAGATACACACACTTATCGATTTTATCTTCTTCATCGACCTGTAATTAGTCGACCTTCACATTTGGGAAAGCTTTAATCACAATTGGTTAAGGGTTCTCATCATCATCATATAAGGGATCTTTATACATGTTTAGTTGGATTATCATCATCAACATCTCTCAAATCGATATCAACTTCTATTAGACTATCTTCCTCTTGTGTTCATCAGTTCGATCTTTAATCTGGTTAACCATGAGGAAAACCATTGGTGTCTAATCTAGCATTATTCTTATTCAAATCACATCTTATTATCAAGTGAGTATTCATTGCCCATTTATTTGTTTTATATTTTGGAAAAAATCATGTGATTTATATTCAATCATTGTTATTCTATTTTAAAATTCAATTCAAAACATACTATGTTATTACTTGTAATTATGTGTGCATAGTCAGATTAACCCGATGATACACAATCATTAATTCATGCAACCACAATAATATTAATAGATCTAATAGTTTGACAAACCCACCCAATTTGTTTATTTGCATGGTGATTGAAACTGGAATCATATATTCTATAAGACTTCGTCTGCGGACTGAGAAATTCAGTCATCACGTTTGATTGTGTTGGTTTGTCTTTTATGTTACACTATTGCATTATAAGTCTTGACATTTCCATGTGAATTAAATTGTTTTCAATCATTCTAATAAATCTATATACGAATGCAAACATGTATTTACTCACCGGCTAATTCGTAAGCTACCTCGTTACTTTTTCATATGATTTCATGAATGTTGATTAGTGGATTTCTAAATCCGCATATAGGGCTTTGACATAGTCAAAAGTTAAAGATAATATAATCATGTTTACTTTAGTTTTTATTTAATTGTAATGTATCATTTGATTATTATTATTCAATGAAAATAGCATATGTATTTTATGTTTTGCTGTACTTACAACGCATATGTATTTGTTCATGAACTGTCAATACTTGACAAATATTTTGAATGAACTTCAAAAATTGTTTGCTAAAATTTTAACGAACTTTAACATGATTTCTATATGGATATTGATTTTCTCTCACAGGCAAAATGTGCATGTGTCAACCTGCTATTTTTGCATGCTTATTTGACTAAAATTTTACAATCTCAAAAGTTTCAATTCCAAGTTTTTTAATATGTATGTTGGGTTGACATATTCCACTAATTTTGATATATTTCCATATTCATCCTATTCTCCCCCTAAATTCTTGCATATTTTTAAAACTTTTTATACAAAAATAAAAATTTTCTTTTGCTTGATGGAAACAAAAATTTCAATTTCCATCTTTCCGTATTCATCCTATTCTCCCCCTAATTTTTTCCAAATTATATGCTTTCAAGATATAGTATTACCATTAGTAAGATGAGAATTCATTAAACTAAGTAATGAATGATTGGTAATACTTTTGCATGAATCATGTTTACCTACCATGAGATCATACCAATCTTAAGTCTTCTCTGATTTGAGTGATTGTTTTGAGAATATACATAGACTAATACAATGTTGATTGCGATATTGTTGTCTACTTAAACTCATGCATGGTATTAATGGTTAATTTAAATGGTGAGCTTTTATCATGTTTTGTGTATGTTTAGGTAATATGTATGTACCCCACACCCGGACATATGCTAAGATCAACCCTCCTCAAGATATGTAAGAAAGAACTTCCAATAACATTTAACCTAGTTTCTTAGGAGTATAAATGCTCAATTTGATCCATATTGGGGTTGATCCACATTGGAATTTGTAAGAGCTAACATAAAGGCTGATGCAACCAAAGAGAACCAAATAGCTCTCAGCATGCACATGTGAAGTACAAGGAAAGTTTGTAGGACCGGTGAAGGGTGGTCAATGCAACAGTCTCACAGGAAGGAGAGGTGTCACACCCTTAAAATCCACGTGCGGGGTTTTACCGCAAGGCGTGTGACATACCAGGATCTCAATCATTAGTTACTCAGAACGACTCTATATGAACAAACAATCAAAATTAGAGTTTAACTTTAAAATTTACGGAAGCGTTTAATAAACCAGAAAGACCAAAGTAAAGCAATATAATGTAAAATGCGCAAACACACGCGCCCAAAGTAATACCAACAAATACTTAAATGTTTAATAACCAAACCAAAACAAAGTTTCAATCATGCTGACAACTACAATGATGCTGACCCGTGCACGTGATCCTAGGTAATGGTAACCTCAACCTGAGAATAGCATACTAAAAGAGTCAACACAATAGTTTGTGAGTTCAAGAGTTTGCGTTATTCATAAATCAGTAATAGTTGCAAAATATAAGAAGTGCATTGAAATAGATAGCTAGTCTATATTCATAAGTAATAATCATAGTGATTTCGCGATTGAGTTCAAGAGTTTGCGTTAATCATAAATCAGTAATAGTTGCAAAATATAATAAGTGCATTGAAATAGATAGCTAGTCTATATTCATAAGTAATAATCATAGTGATTTGGCGATTGAAGATGACTGTGTTTCGTTTGTTGCCTCCCGTCACGACTTACCAGGTCGTGACGATGTCTGTGTTAGGACAAAATTGCACCCGTTTGACCTCGAGTCGCACAGGTGGGGCTCGTCAGACCCGGTAGTACTGCCCAAGATTTCCCGTTAATTATCATTATTAACAATCCGAAAGTGTGAGGACTTTCATGGTATGCAACACTATATTATACTATACACAACTTATAATAGTAAAGCGTTTATAAAACCAGTATGCTATCTCCCCCAAAAGAGAGTATGTAAAAGAGTGGGGCTTGAACTCACCTGGTGTGCACAACAAAGACTTAAGAGCTTAACTTGAAAGAGAGAGTGGAAAGACAACCTTCAGAGGTCACCTAGAACACGCAAGTACATAAGTACGTGTACATAGAATCATGATGAAACCCTAAGTGCTCTATAAACCAAAGAACTCAAGGTTTTGGAAAACAAGACACATTGACCCAGTTGACCCGTTTGACCCATTGGTGACATTATTGGTGAAATTCCATTCAACAAATATAACAGCTCATCACACATGATTATCATACAAGTTGTTCACATATATCACTTCATTAACCCCATGTACTTCCTAGATCATGATAAAACCAGATTTTCATACAAGTCATGCGAATCTCAAATAATCATCGTGTTCAACATATATATATCATAACCCATGCATCATACACAGAATCAAATCATGCACAGCATGCCATGTGAAGCCACTCACGACTTCACACCCTAAACCCTGCCAATCCTACTAAGTAGGGGCCTCAGATTCGCACGCGTGTATGACGATCATCAACATATTATTCAACAGAAGCCACGCCAACCAAAATATTCAACCATGATCTATTACAACCCAAACAATAGTACTATCAATACCCATATGACCCATCATCATGTATACCCACAAAAAGACCAAATCTTTCAATTGACCAATTAAACATTCATACAACCCAAACAATGCATTCTACCATATTAGAAATCATCCATGAACATGCTAACATGATCCAAAAGTCACAAACATGCCCAATTCATCATATTCAAGATTTTGTGCAAATAAAGTTTCCCTTTTGGGAAAGTGCATCCCAAAATCTATCTAACACCCAATATACTCATGATTTCATAAACAGTATACCAATTCAAACTCATGCTATCATCTAGACATGTTCTACACATCAAATCATCATGATTCATCAATCTTCAAAACCAAAAGTTTCTACTATTGATAACTTATGCACTACATCATCCATTCTTAGGTTTCTAGCATCAACATCATCATTCTAACATCCCCATAACATCATAAAAACTTTAACAACATCAATTCATCATCAAATCATCATATTCATGCAATTAAAGTTACTATTATTAGTAATTTATGAACAACGCATCAAAATCGTAACTTTCTTGTATAATCTACGTAAACTAGCATCTATACAATCTAACTAACATTCCCATATCATCAAACAACCAACAATTCAACATTCACATCAATTTTTGAACCCTAACCCTCGGCCAACATAGAAACACATGAAAAGAACCCAAACTAACCTTTAAATCGTGTGTTGGACAAGGATTGGAGTTTGCTACACGTTGATCACTTGGAACTACACAAAATCGATGTTTGTTGCTTGATGTTTGTCAAATTTCGCAAAGGGAGAGGGAGAGAGTGCAGGTCGCGGCCGATGGGTGGGATTAGGGTTGGGTTTTTCCTTTTTTTTATTTAATTTGTTATAATTACCACTTAAACCCTTGTAATTTGTATTTTATAAAAACAAAGCTTTTAAATTCTTTTCAAAAGGTTTTTAACTAAGAATAACAAGCATATAAACTAGCAATAATAATCATATGCATTATCTTTACTAGTCACACAATACACGAATTAAATACACACGTTTTCACGTTACGCGATAAAATTCACAATTAATATTTAAATCGCGTAATCACAACTAATAACCAACATAGCTAGTTAAATAACTATTTGTTTATCATTATTAATTATTATTAAGTCACCAACGTTCAACGACAACTAGTGTGTGCTCACGACACGTGTATGCAAGACTTAACGGAACTAATGGAGTTTGGTAACGGAAAATTACCGGATGTCACAGAGAGATATGAAACACTTAACAGATCAAATAGGGAACCGGTTAGATGATACAAAAAAAGGTAAAAGAACAAGAACAAGAACAAGAACAAGAACACTCAAGAATGATGTATATTGCTCTCAAGTTCTTACAAGTGTTACAAAGCATACATGAAAGATACAAGTACTTGAGACACTTTATAGTACATCATATAGCCGGCCATACTTTGAAGGCCAGCTGGAAACACTAATCTAGACAACAATATCAATGTAGAGTCAAAAGGAAGATTGCTTTTTGACTTGTGACTATGACATGCCATAGATCAGATCCTGATATATTAAAACAAGGATAAAAGTACATAGTTGGAAAGTTACAGATAAAAGACCTTAATCTATAGTGACAAAAAGTATGGACTTTTGCAGGATCGGTTTTGACTCTAAACATAGAACTCACTAAGTCTCACTTGATCGATGAAACATTGAATCTTAAACTAAAGTTGATAATAATATACGAAGTTAATAAAACAAGAGAATGGTTTTCAAGATACTTGTATATATTACTTCTCAACTCAGTATTACAAGACTCTTAAGCTCATGCTACATAAGTTACAATGAGAAACTATATATACTACTATCTACAGCTGGTTATACTTGGAAAACCAGCTAGAATCTACTACTAGACAAATACTACATTGCTAGAAGCAAAGTATCTAAGATAAAATAATATCCTAGATAAGGTAGTCATGACAGGTCCATGACTTACCTTTTGGCACCAACTAAGAATGGTATATGTACTAAGTTGAAATAGTGAACAGTGGATTAAAGTATGGTCAACTACTTGGGTTAGGAAAGCACCATGCAGTGTATCAGAGTCTGTCAGACAGACCATACTTTTGTCCACTGGTTCATAGTTGATTCTTCCGAGGCCATTTATACTTTAAAAGAAACAACTTCTTTTGAATCTTCTACAGGTCTTTATGACTTTATTCTTCGGAAGACTTTATCTTGGATCTTCTAAGTGTGAATACTTCGGAAGGAGAACTGCTTGGTGTTCGAAAGACTTTGTTCTATCCTTCGGAAGTTCTTCATATACTTCGGAAGGAAAACTACTTAGTCTCGGAAGACTTAGTTTTCCTCCGAAAGCTCTTTAGACATAATGCTTCGGAAGATCTTTGACATAGCCACAGAATAGTAGTTTTGTTTTTTTGAAGACTTCTTCAACTTGTACACAAAATTCTTCTAAGTGTTGTTTTGGTTGCACCAGCCTCATATGATCCAACAACTTTTCACCAACTTATATAAGTTGGTGAGTCTTCAGAGTGGCAGCAGAAAGTGGTTCAGCTTTTCTCAAATGGTGATTTAGAGAAATCATGTCTTCACTATCTTTGGAAGAAATCAGTCTTTGGCTTTGGAAGACTTTGTCCTTGAAGCTTCGAAAGACTTCATCTTTGGCTTCAGAAGATATGGTCTTTTGGCTTTGGAAGATTTGATACTTAGCAAAATTTCCCGAGTAATATCAAATCTTTCAAAGTAACTTCCTTGTACTTCATTTCTTCATGCTGAGAGCTCTTGGTTGGTCTTTGGTTGCATCAGCCTCTAAGTGTAGTCCTTACAAACTCCCCGGCTAATGGTACCAAAACTAAAGATATCTTTGATTCTTGATCTTCATCTATTGACAGTCCTCATTAGAATCAAGACCATTCCTTTGATTATCAGCTGGTCAGGATTATTTAGACTCTCAAAGTACCTCTTTATGTCATAGAGATCATGAAGAGGGAGGTCAAGCATGTTTTGCTAGAAATACAGGTCTTGACCTCCTTGATCTCTAGTGACATACCATCTATCTGGATTAGTGGTAAACATCCAAGACACAATGGGTCTCTCAACAACAAGAGGCTCTTCTTGAATAGGAGTTGGATGAGCAGCCTCTTCTTGATCACCCTTAGGATGTTCTGACCTATCCTGAGGTATAGAGGTGGATGCCTTGGAATTCTTCTTCTTCTTCTTCTTCTTGTCCCTTCTAATGGCCATCCTTTTCCTCTTTTTGTATTTTAACTAAGAAGACTGGCTTGCAGTACCAGATTACTCTTATTTGTCTTCCTCAGTTGGTTCCTTGTCCTTTACAGGTTTAGAAGGAGAAGGGTCAGGACCCTGCTGTGAATTAGAAGATGAAGCAGGCTATGATGCAACACCAGGTCCAGGTAGTGTTGTCTCTTGTTGTTCAATCTTGACCTCAGCTTTAGGTGTAGCCTGACTTAATAGAGAATGTAAGTCAACCAGCTAACCCCTCTTGATTTTCTGCTTGATCATTCTAATGTTCTTATCCATGGTGGATAGAGACATTGGACCAAGTCTCCTTTCGGAGAATCCATACAGCTTCAAGAAGCTCACCATCTTCTATCCGTCAGCGGATTTCATCAAGTCTGATCTAATGGTGGTTCTTGACTTTGCAGCCTCTTCCCTCATCTTCCTCTTAGCAGCTTTTTGCTCCTTTAGAACTTGTTACTCAAGCTACTTGAGGTATTCAAATTCAATGTAACCGTATGGGATAGATATGAGTTCATCAATGTTGTAGTTTCTGGACCCTTCCATGTTAGCTAGTTCATTCAAAGGGATAGATATGAGTTCATCAATGTTGTAGTTTCAAGACCCTAAATAGTTTAATCTAGCTTCCCTTAACTCATCATCTTGAGTGCTTGGCTTGGGGCAGCCTTGATTACAGCTTCCATGAAGCCAGGGGTCCTACTTGAACTCTCTTCCCTTGCCTTCCTCTTCCTCTCTCTTTTCTCCTCCTCTATCCTGAGGAGTCATGTTCCTTTTACCTTTGTCACTCATAGTCCTGGGTGACTTAGGTTGGAGAGAGCTTTGGCCTTTATTGCTTGGTTTTTCACTTAAGCTCTGGCCAGAGAGGCTGTGAGACACCTTCACCAGCTGGTGCCTCAATGATGGTAGTAGATACTGAGGGTGCTGAATCAGCTTCTGTCTCAGGTTCATAGGTTCAACTGCTGGGCCTTCAGTCAAGGTTTCCCCTTCAAAGCTAATCTTAGGGTCCACCTCAACATCCAGTTGACTAATAGTCTTGCCTGCTAGCCTCTGTCTATATAATCTTGTTCTCAGCTTGAACTCTTCAAGAACCCTTTGTTGAATCATATCAGCCAACCTGCAGCTTGCCTGTTTTGACTTAGGTTTGGCAATAGGAGGTCAACTATGTAGGTGCTCTCATAGTATCTCAGGTTAAAGATGTTGAAGTTATCTTGTTGACCCTGAGACCTAGAGATTACTAGGGCTCTCCTTTGATCATCATACCTCCATCCCACTATTGGGTTTTCAGTAAGGTGAGATGGAGTATACATAGCCCTTGGTATACCCTCCTTAAACAAACTTTGAATGAGATAGTCCGCATCAATGTGAACTTGAGGAGGTTGTTGAGTATGGACAACTACAAGTGAGGGTGGTGAGTCCTCTATGTCCATACTCTGAGAGAAACTCCCAGGTTTTGTGATTGTAAGTAGGACTTTCTCCCCTTTTTGGTAGCATCACCCTCTTGCACAGGGTAGCTAAGAGTTAGGTCCACCATATCCACAGGTTCTTGTGGGCCTGGTTGAGTCCTCTAGATGGGTCTCTCAGCTAACTTGCCCTTGAGATCGGTGATCTCAAGTTGCTAATCATTGACTCTTCTTTGTAAGGTAGTCACCTGAGATTCTAGGTGGCTGACCTTTGAAACTAAATAGGTGCAGAGTTTATTTAGTTTGTGCATGTTTATTTGCATACTCCCCTCATCTTCATCAGAAGAATCACGGGGGGATGTGAGAATAGAACCAAGGTCATCTTCCTTATCACCAGCTTTAGTTTCTGGCTGATGGTTTTCCCCTGCACATTGACAGCTTCAATAGAAGTGTCATTAGGCTGAGTTGCCATGGTTGAGGTCCGAATGATGTAATCACTTGCAAAAGTGAGAGCCTCTTCCAAGAAGGTCCACCTCAGTTGTGGGCTAGATGTAGGTGATGCATGAGCACTCATCTCTCCTTGAGCAAGGATAGAGAAGAGAGATTCATGGTCCTCACTGAAACTTATATCTTTATCATCATAGATTTCAAGGTTGGGTGTTGTTTGGTTAAAATCAAGTGGCAGGGGATGGTAACTTTCCTCTAAAGGTTGATCACTAGAGTTTTAAGACTCGTAGTGAAGGCTTAAGGCTGGGGTTGTGAGCTCATCCGGCTGAGCATGAGGAACCACAACACTGATAATAGAAATAATAGGAGTGGTTTCGTCCACAGGAGAAGTGGGAGCTCAGTGTCCACTTCCTCCTGCATGGTTGGTGATTTGGAGGTCTGCTCAACCTGAGTAGACTGAGCAGGGGTTCATTTGGATTTTCTTTGGTATGTGATGGTGATTTATGGTTTCTTGGTTGTAGATGTAGAAGGTATGGGTTTAATATTAGCTTGGCTGCCAGATTGTCCCTTGAGCAATGAAGCTCAAAACGTCTGAGAAACTAGGATCTTTCTCAAACGCCATAGCAACTGGATTATGTTTGCCCCCTGTGTCAGATGCATGGAAACATACTATGGTTTCGGGGATTAGGGTGGCCATTTTATGTAGCTTTGGGGATAAGTAAGGTAAGAACAAGTTGGTTTGTGGGTGAATTTAGGGTTTTGAATCTTACAGATGAAGAGAATAATGAAAGAGGGGGGGAATCGTTGTACAAGTATACATGATATGGATTTGAGACAAAGTTAATGTAATAGATAAACATTGAAATCCGACTGTCGTCCCACCTTTGAAAAAGTGCCCAAAAGGTAGTTTTCTTGGAAGTCTAAATCTTCTGAAGGTAATTTGTCTTCGTAAGGTTGAAAAAAACTTTCGAAGCCAAATTGGCTTTGTAAGATATTCCTTAGCTTTCTAAGAATTTTGCTTTGGAGAAAAATACTTAGAGTATTTTTACTTCCTAGATAGATTTTGCTTCGCAAGATATCAACTCTCAAATATCTTATTCAATAAGAGAATAAGTCTTCCGAGACTTAATTTCTTTCAGAAGAAAAGTTCTTCAATACATATAAGTACTTAGTGACAAATATAACCTTCGGAAGATATATTCAAATTCTTCCAAAGGTTAATTTCTCAGAAGTAGTTATTTGTTTTGAAGACATAATTTTCTTTCAAAGACAACTTGATGTCTTTCAACGGAAAATATATCCAAAAATTTTAAAATTCAAAAGGATATCATTTTTAAAAGTTTCTCCAAAGTAAACTGGGCTTATATGGTGATGATATAGACACAACATAAGATACATTATCAAAAATAACCTTGAGTTTAGTTTAAAAAACCCTACTCAAAGTTATCATCCCAATAGCTAATACAAGATACTTAAATCTCTGTTCATCAAAATCTTTAGTGAACAGATCGGCATATTGTTCATTTGTGTTGACTTTGACTAGTTTTATCAATCCCTTTTCAAAATTATCTCTAATTCAATGATACCTAATATTGATTTGCTTTGTCTTTGAGTGCTAAACTAGATTTTCTATGATAGAGATAGCACTGTTGTTGTCTATGTGGATGGGAGTCTCCTTGAAGTTAATCCATAGTCTAGCATCTGACTCTGAATCTAAAGCACTTGAGCATAGCAGCTTGTAGTTGCACTGTATTAAGCTTCAGCAGTTGATGCAGATACACAGGATTGTTTATTGCATTGCCATAAGACTATCCTTCCACAAGAAATTGACATCCCCCAGATGTTGACTTTGCAGTCATATTGCAACCACCATAGTCTATCTGTATATACATACAGATTGAAGTCAAAATTCTTTGGGTAACAAAGGACCAATTTGGGAGCACCCTTGAGACATCTGAGAATTCACTTAACAGCAACCAGGTGTGACATCCTTGGGTTGGCTTGATATCTTGCACAAATACATGTATCAAACATGATATCAGGCCTGCTGGCAATGAGATACATAAGAAACCCAATCATAGCCCTGTAGAGATTTCATCAACATACTCCCCCTCAATATCTAGTCCAAGAGAGTGGTTTCTGCTATGGGTGTCTTAGCAACCCTGCACTCAGTCATGTGAAACCTGGTAAGGATGTCTTGCACATACTTTGACTGATTTTTGAAGATGCCATTATCAACCTGCTTCACTTGAATTCCTAGAAGAAATTGAGTTCCCCATGGCACTCCTTTCAAATCTATTCTTCATCAGTTTCTCAAAGTCTTTACAAAGCTTCGGATTAGTTGATCCAAAGATAATGTCATCTATATAAGCTTGAACTAGCATCAAGTTGTTTCATGTTCCTTTGATGAAGAGTGTTCATCAATTACCTCTCTTGTATCCATGTTGATAGAGATACTATGATAGTGTCTCATACCACTTCCTTGGAGCTTGATGCAGCCCATAAAGAGCTTTGTCAAGCTTGCAGACATAATCAGGATGATCTGGGTCTGCGAAACCAGGTGGTTGTTTGACATACACCTCCTCATCAATCACCCCATATAAGAAGGCACACTGGACATCAAGTTGGTAGACCTTGAAATCCTTGGATGTAGCAAAAGCCAAGAATATCCTAACAGCTTCAAGTCTTGCTACAAGAGCAAAACATATGTGTAGTCAATCCCTTCTTCTCGTGTGTATCCTTGAACATCAGTCTTGCCATGTTCCTAAAAACCTATTTGGTACATATGGTAGTCTTCCCTTAAGGAAGAGGACATAGATTCCAAACTTTATATCTCTTGAATTGAAGCAGCTCCTCCTCTATTGCTTCAACCCAACTTCCATCTTTCAAAGTCTCTTCAATCTTCTTAGGCTCTATCTGGTACAAGAAACAAGAGTGAAAACAAACATTTTTATCATGGGTTTTCCTCTTGTTCTTACCCCAGTCTCAATATCTCCAATGATGTTTGTGGTGGGATGGGACTTGTGGATTCTCAGTTTAGGAATCACAACAAGTTGTTTGGATAGATCTATATTAGTGAAATTCAGATCTGGTGCTTGAGATTCATCCACCATATCACACACTTATCAAGTGACTTGATCCAATGAGTGTGTTACATCATTGATGTTGTCTTCTATGGAGTGATCAGCATAAAAAAATTCTTGATCACTATCACCACCTCCATCTCCTCGTACATTGAAAATTCCTTCATCAAAGTTCTGTGCCTATGTGTGGGAATTCTATAGGCACCTCAGATGTGTCAGCTGAAGAATTTATCATGGTTAGGCTGATAGGATTTCCAACTACAGGGCTAGTTACCACTAGAGCTGAAATAGTTTGTACACTTGGTCTTCTCAGCTTAAATCTTGGATTAGAATCATCTGTTGATAAGATACCTATAGATCCTGAAACATTCTAACAAGATTTGTTAAAGCAGTTGGCAACTAAACCAAGATCAACAGCCAATCAGGACCAGAACCTTTCACACTGGGTGTGTGCTCATTGAAGGTCACATTGGCTGACTCCTTAACTACTCTGGTTCTAAGATTGTATACTCTATAAGCCCTAGCTTGGGAAGAGTATCCAATGAAGTGTGCATCATCTGATTTCTTTTCTAATTTGGCTATTTGATCTTTGGTATTAAAGATAGTGCAAGGACATTCGAATGATCTGAGGAAACCAATGAAAGGTCTCCTTTTATGTCATAGTTCATAGGGAGTCTTACCATGAGTCTTAACTAATAAAATTATATTCTAGACATAGTAGGTAGGTTGACTGCCTCTGCCCAGAAGGTGATGGAAAGTTTAGAGTCAGACAACATGGTTCTTGTAGCTTCAATAAGTGTCTTGTTTTCTTCTCTCAGCAACATCATTTGGCTGAGAAGTTCTAGGAGCACTATATTGTCTTGTAATACCCTTTTCATCACAAAATGCATCAAGGATTTTGTTTTTAAATGCGGTTGCTTGATCAAATCTTATGATCTTGACCCTGTGATCACATTGATTCTCAATTTTCAGAATGAAACTTTTCAAGATCTCATGGATCTCATCCTTAGTTCTAAGAAAGAAGACCCAAGTATATCTTCTATAGTCATCTATGATCACCAAGCAATAAGAGGTCCTTTCTAAAATCATTACACTGGTGGGGCCAAAGAGATCCATATGTAATAATGTAGGGGTATAGTGATGGAGTTCAGTTCCTTTGTCTTGTGAGATACCTTGTGTTGCTTCCCTTTCAGGCATGCAACACAATGATCATCACTTGTAAACTCTTTCTTTGGCATTGAAGTTACCAAATCATTCTAATTAATTATTCATGTTCTTAAAGTTGACATGACAGATTCTTTTATGCCAAAGGAAAGACTCATCAATGTTTGCTTTAGATAGAAAGCAAGAAACTTCTCCTTAAGGGGATGTTTCCTGCAAGTCCATCTTGTACATGATCCCTTTCCTAAGGGCTCTGAGTAGTATATGCTCTTAAGGTATGATCACCCCAGGCTTGAGAACAATGCACTCATGCTCAGTAAAGAGCATGTTGTGTGTCTGATCACAAAATTGGGATACACTCAGAAGATTGTACCCAAGATCCTTGGCAAAGTTTACCTTTTCAATGTTGAGCTTACCATTTATGACCTTGCCCCTTCCAATAATCTAACCACCAGATTTTCCACCAAAAGCAGTGGCCTCTATCAATTCATTCAAAGTTTTACTACAAAGAGCCATTATCTGTCAGGTGCCTAAAACAGCCACTGTCAATGATCCATGCATTTTCTTTAGTCTTTAGCTGTTCCTGCATAAAAAGAGATGGTTAGTTACATTTGGAAACCCAAGCCTCATTGGTCTTGGGCTTGTCAAAGTGGATAGAAGATAATGCAATAGTAATTGATCCTATATGCATGTTCTGAGGATCATTGTTGTTGTTGATGAAGAACTTTAATTCACATGGCCTTCCTTCATCTTCTACACCATCTTTGGAAACTAGACTTGGCCTTCAACTCTTCGGAAGTTTTGATAACTTCGGATGTTTTGGAGACTGTCCTTTGGAAGCTTGTGCATCCACTGCACCAGACAACAGTACTTTGGAAGCATCCTTTCTTCTGAGACCAAAATTTTTTCCAAGGTAAGTTTTCACTTATCTTCTTCTTCACTTTGGAGCTTCCGAAAGGAAGAGATTTTCCTTCCTAAGTTGTTTTCTTTTCTTCTTCTTAAAATTTTTCTATTGTTCATATGGATAGTATTTTTTGGATTGTAGATGCAATCCTTGGCAAAGTGAGAAGTACTACCACACATGATGCGTTCAGTTAGCATACTTCTGAGAATCTTCTTTTGAGAGGGAGGCTGAGCCTAATCACTCTCTACTTCCTTCTTCATCTTCATAGATGATGCAGCAGGCTTCTTGGGATGATGCTTGCTCTTGGAACTTGATGGTTCAAGCTGTGCAGCAGTGGTGCACATTTATCATCCTTCTTCTTTGAATCAGGATGACTTGGACATGAAGTAGAACTCCTGGTACTAGAGTCCATGGTTGTTTCCCTCAAACTTTACCACTTCAAATCCAGCAGAGATAAAAACCTACTTTTGCTTGGAGTTGAAAGTGTCCTTGATTTCTTGGGCTTTCTTGGACTATCTTTGGCTACCCTGATCAAGTTCTTCCTTGCAGACTTTGTTATCTTGGGTTCTTTCTTCTCTCCAATAGAATAGTGTCCCTTCTCAGGGTAACCCTTGTTACTCACCTCAGGTTCATCCTTCATTACCTCCTCTTCATCTTATCCTCTTCTTGAATGGGATCACTGGATGGCAGCTCATCTTGACAAGTTCCACACCTTGGGAGTCTTACAGATAACAATGTATGTGGAGAGCTATCTCACTTGAACCCAATCCTTGCTTGTTCTGATAAAAATCTTGCATGCATGGATAAAGGGATTATGTTATTGAAGGTTTCCTCTTCAAGAAAATATTTTCTGCCATAGCTTTGGTGATCACAAGCTCAGCTTGGCATTCAGTTAATTTGGTAATAAGATCCTTGACCTGAGTCCTATAATTTGTATGCTCATGCTTAAGAGTTGAAATTGTTTCTCTAAATCTTATGTTTTAAGTTTATAGTCATTTTCAGCTCTTTAAAATTAGATTTTAAAATATTCAAGGACTCAAGGTCAAATCTCACTTCCAAATTATAGGACCTATACATGTTAACTTCTGTAATCCAATCAGGGGTACAGAGATGTTCCAATACCTTAGCTCTTCATGATCATTAGTGCTTGGTTTGGGGAAGCATGTTCCACTTGAAAGCTCCATTCAAAGCCCCTTCTTCAATAACAACAACAACATGTTGTTTTGGCTGGCTTGGCCTTAATTCTTGGAGCTGTATCAGTGTAGTTTGGCCTGGTTTGCTTGGCCACCATTTGTCCTTGGTGCCTTGCACTCTTTAGCAAAGTGGCCCATTTGGTTATAGTTGTAACACTTCACTTTGCTTTTGTCCAGTCCAAACCTTCTACTGGCCACATTGCTGGGAAACTTTCTCCCTGTCCTCTTGTATAACTCTTGGCCCTGTGTGGAGAAGTTCCATGTGTTGGACTATCTCCATGTACTCCAAATCATCTGGATGGATGCACTCCAAGTCTTCAAGAGTAAAAGAAAGTTGCCATAACTTTAATCAGTAGACACAAAGGCTGTGCAGAGCTTGTCTCTTTGAACAGGCTTCCTTGGATGTAGCTCTCCCTTGGTGTCTTAGGGAATGTGATGATAGCACCCTTTTGTGACTTTTCAGGGAAGCATATAGATTTTGCTATGATTCTCTACTTTTCCCTGTCAACCACAAGAAGGGTTGAACTCTGCTGGTTTTGGAAGAGCTGCTGGATGGATTTTGTGAGTTCATCTCCATCTGGTACCCACTAAGGATTCCATACAGCTTTATGAGAGTAAGAGTAGAGAGGTTTCAGTTCTCTTAATGGCCATAAGTAGTGAGTTCATTGTCTGGGAAGAGAGAACATGAACTTCCATACTATGTCCTTGTTCTCAAGCTTTACACCAACATTAGTCAGAGTATCCACAATCTCAACATACCTGAAGTATTGTTGAGTCATGGTTTCACCTATCTTGTAGGTGAAATTTTCAAACTGCTGCTTTATGATATCCTTCTTGTTCTCCTTGGCTTCATCAGACCCCTCATACATCAGCTTCAGTGCATCCCAGAGCTGCTTAGTAGTCTTGCACTTCTTAAAGCCTTGTATATAGAGTTAGGAAGAGCAGTTTGAAGAGTGGTCATGGCCTTCTAAACTATATCTATTCTTTTCTGGTCTTTATCAGAGTAGTCAGCCATTTCCTTTGATATCATGCCACCTCCAGCAGTGGCTAAAGAGGTGCATGGGATATGAGGTCCTTCGACAACATATCTCCATATCCTGCTGTCTTGAGACTTGATGACCTTTCCATATGTTGGCCCTAAGTATCAATGTCATTAGGAGTTGTCAGTGGAGACTTTTTCATAGTGCCAGTTTCCATATCAGCTTAGCAAGAGCTGCCATTTGAGTTGTTAAGTGTTCTTGAAACTAAAGTGATCAAAGATGGTAAGATCTTACAATCAAGAGCCTGAAATGCTCTGATACAATTGCAGAACCGGTGAAGGGTGGTTAATCCAATAGTCTCACAGGATGGAGAGA